>JAKWJD010001762.1:13080076-13280076 GCA_027705065.1 Solanum peruvianum | reverse complement strand
TTCAACAAAGAAATCCAATACGAATAATACATTACCCTAGGCAATTCATGAATGAATTATAATAGATAAAACAAGTCTAAAAATTTCCATAAACTCACAAGCAAGATCCTAGATTTCGTGAATTGGGGAAAATACATGATCTACATGAAATTCCATCAATTTATATAATTTACCCAAAAATCTACACTTTATAATTCATAGGCAATCAGTATTAATCGTAATCAACCATCAATTTTAAATTTAGAAAAAAACTTATTAGAATAGAAAAAACCCTTGGAATTGGGTGTTTTAGAATTCAACTTTGAGAGGACCTCTTGGGCAAAGGAATCCCAAGAGTGAAGAACCCATACCTTAATGAAGATTAATCCACGAAAGTAGAGAGAGGTGAGTGCTTTTGGTTTTTGATTTTGGAATTTGATTTGAGTGAGTGAATGTTAGGACAAAATTATTTAAAATCGATATATAGACCTCCCATGGAAAACGCGAAAGACCCCTCACTTAAGTTGACCCTTTAATAAAGTCAAACTTGAATTCCGAATTTCAGATTTTCATCGGGGAATAAGTTCGCGATGCGTAGCTTCTCCCCATGATTTTCTAGATTATTTTTCGAGACAGTGGAGTCTGTAACCTGGCCTGACGCAGATTTGAAATTTTTCCACAGGAAATCCAAAGCTGTGATGCGGACATGTTTCTCCTCTGTGTAATTTGGATGCTGCCTTGGTAGCGTGCCAAGCAAAGTTTGGGGTCCTTTGATGGAATTCTAGGACGACCCTTGGTGGTTCGAACCTTGATGTTTTCCCTCTATTTAGTAGGTTTTACCTTTTTAAAGTTATTTTACAAGTTTTAGACCTCATACAACACCTCTAAACCTTACTGAAACTTAAGGACATTTCACTACTTAAATTAGACTAGTTTCCGGACGTCATGGACGTTTCTTGATGTCTTGAATCCAAAACATCCTAAATGGTTTATTAACATTATTTTTGGCCTTATAAAAGTGTTACTAACATGGATAAACATTTGAGGATGTAGTTAAGGTCATAGACTTTCGGTGTGTTACATTATCCCTCCTTAGGAACATTCGTCCCCGAATTACACTAAAATCTTTTGGAAGTAAGGGATAGACTCAAGACTAGCGCCGTGACCAACAACATTCATATTATGAGTCATAGCTCATTGGAGTAATTCACAACTCCATTCAACACTTATCAATAACATTACACATACCAAGTCAAGTCACGACACATAAAAGTTCAACATTTCATAATACATTATGAGGAACTACCTTCTCAACATCAACATGAGCACAAACTTGCGTTAAAGAGACACCATGCTAATCTACTCAAGACAATATCTAAAGAAAAAAAATCTCAAGAAGACAAAACAAATACTTCACATATGTGCAAGTCAACACAAAAAGCCTCTTTTATGAGAACTTTTTTTGACACTTAACTTTACCAAAATATGCACATACTCGAAAAAAATCAAAAATTTAACTTAATCATTATTTTAAATATTAATAGGAACAACTTAACTCAATTAGAAAATAGATGAGGATAGCGGGACTTCATGTCGGCCTCGTTCTCCCAGGTTGCTCCCTCAACTAGGTACTTTCTCCATAACACTTTTACGGAGGACACCTCTTTTTTCCTTAACCTCTACAGATGAGATCAAGGTTTTCTACCCGAACCTCTTCATAGGAGAGGTTCTCTTTCACAAAAAGACCTTCGATAGGAAGAATAGACTCGGGGTTACCAATGCACTTCTTAAGCATATATACATGGAAAACCGACTGAACTGAAGATAGTTAACTAGGGAGTTTTATGTCATATGAAACCTTGCAGATTATTTGCGAAATTTCATAAGGACCCACATAACGAGGACTCAATGTTCCCTTCTTTCCAAATCTCATCAATCCTTTCATGAGTGAAATTTTCAAGTACACCTTATCACCTTCTTCAAATTCAAGGTCTCTTCTCCTATGATCGGCATAAGACTTTTGCCAACTACACGAAGTTTAGAAATGGTTCTTTATAATATATACTTTCTATAAGGTCTTATAGATCAAGTTGGTAACAAGAAGTGAAGACTCACTCACTTCAAACCATTCAATATGTGATCTACACCTCGTACCATACAAAGATTCAAAAGGAGCAATAGATATGGATGAATGGAAACTATTATTATAGGAGAACTCCACAAAAGGCAAGTGCTCATCCCAACTTCCCTTGATGTCAATGATACAATCTGTAATCATATCTTCAATAGTTTGAATGGTACATTCCACTTGACCATCCGTTTGGAGATAAAAAGCGGTGCTTAACTTCATTTGAGTACCCAAACCTCTTTGAAATGAACTCCGAAACGTAGATGTGAATGGAGAACCTCTATCTGATATAATGGACAAAGGAGCCCTATGAAGACTAACTATCTTGTCAATATAGATTCTTGCATAATCTTCCACCAAATAAGTGGATTAAACGGGATAAACTTAGAAGACTTCGTCAATCTATCGACGACCACCCATATAGAATCATATTGTCTTCTAGTCCGAGCAACCCAACTAATAATTTATGTTAACATCTTCCCACTTCAAAGTAGGAACGATTTCTTGTAGTAAGCCACCCGACTTTTGGTGCTCAGCTTCACTTGTTGGAAATCTGGACACTTTGCAACAAATTCCGCAATGTCCCTGTGTAAGCAATCCCACCAAAAACTTCTCTAACATCATGACACATCTTAGTAGAAATCAAATGAATAGAGTAACGGGCTCCATGAGCTTCCTCAAGAATCTGATTTCTCAAATCATCGACATTGGGCACAATTATCTCCCTTGATACCTAAAAACACCATCCCCCCATGGGAGAATGACTCATTCATCTTTCAAAGAACCGATTCTTTCAAATCTATCAATAATGGATCAAGTTGTTTCTTAGACTTCACCACAACCACAACAGATGACTTGGAGTTATGATGTACCACAACAACACCATTAGGAAAATCTTCCAATCTAACATCCAAACAAGCCAACCTATGAACATATTTAAGTAGGTTTCTCTTGGCTACTTCAACATGGGACACACTTCCCATGGACAACGCCTTAGAGCGTCCGCTACCACATTAGCCTTGCAGGGGTGATTGAGAACAATCATGTCGTAGTCTTTTCAACAACTCTAACCATTTTCTTTGCCGGAGATTCATCTCTTTTTGAGTAAATACGTATTGAAGACTTTTATGGTCCATATACACATTGATATGAACCCCATAGAGATAATGTCTCCATATTTTCAGGGCAAATACCAAGCCCACTAACTCAAGGTCATGTGTCGGATAATTCTTCTCATGAATCTCGAGTTGCGTAGAAGCATAGGCTATAACTTTGCCATGTTGAATAAGAACACACCCCAACCCAACTCGAGATGCATCCCAATAAACAACAAACCCCTTAGTATACTCCGTTAAAGTCAACACCGGAGCGGAGGAAAGCCTATCCTTCAAAAATTGGAAACTTCTATCATATTCGTCCGACCACTAAAATTTTATAAACTTTTGAGTCAAGGTCTTCAAAGGGGAAGCAATGGATGCAAACTCGTCGACAAACCTTCTATAGTAACCGACTAGGACTAATAAACTCCTCATATCCATTGGAGCGAAAGGTCTAGGCTAATTTTCACCACTTCGGTCTTTCTCGGATAAAGCTCATCACCCTCACTAGTGAAAATATGACGAAGAAATGCTACCGACCTCAACCAAAATTCACACTTTCTATATTTTGCAAAGAATTGACACTCCTTCAGAATTTGCAAAAAAAATAAATCAAAGGCCTCATATGATCACCCTCACTCTTCGAATACACCAATATATCATCAACAAAAACAATAACGAATGCATCAATATAATTTTGGAACAACCTATTCATGTGATCCATAAACTCCTATGGGGAATTAATCAATCCAAACGACATGAATAGGAACTCATAATGACTATATCTAGTTCGAAAAGCTATCTTTGAAATATCTTCACCTCTAACCTAAGTTGGTGATTTTTCGATCTCTAGTCGATTTTTGAAAAGTAATTCGCACCTTTGAGTTGATCAAATAAATCATCAATTTGATGGAGAGGATACTTGTTCTTGATTGTGTCATTGTTGAGTTTATGATAATCGATACAAATCCTAAGGGACCCATCCTTCTTCTTCACAAACAATACTGGAGCATCCCATGGATAAATACTAGTCCGAATGAACCCTTGTCTAGTAAATCTTTGAGTTTAGCCTTCAACTCATTCAATTAATCCAAAGTCATACGATAAGGAGGAACTAAAATTGGATTTGTATCCGGTAATAAGTTGATACCAAAATGGATTTCCCGTTTGGGAGGAATACCAGCAAGATTATTATGGAAGACCTCTGGAAATTCTCTTATTACGGGGACCAACTTAATGTGAGGAATCTGGGAGTCTAATTATTTGACTCTTACTATATGGTATAAACACCCTTCAAAGATCATCTTAAAAGCCTTTTGAAAAGAAATGATACGACCTCTAGGAATAGAATTTCCCTCCTTCCATTCTAAGACGAGTTCATTAGGAAAGTCATATTTCATCACCCTTGTTTTACAATCTATGGAAGCGAAACAAGCATGCAACCAATCCATCCCCAAAATAACATCAAAATCAACCGTATCATATTCTACTTATTCAACATAAGTAACTATGTTGGGAAACATTATAGGACAATTTCTATGTACTCTCTTAGCAACAATCGACTCATCCACCAGGGTAGACACAATAAAAGGTTCATTGAAGATATCGAGAAAATGTCAAATTTTTTATCTACTAAAGGAGTAACGAATGACAAAGTAGCACCAGGATCAAGTAAAGAATACGCATCAATAGAAAAAACTTTTAATAAACCTGTCATCACATCGGGAAAAGTCTCTTGCTCAACCCTAGAGAAGAGTGCATAAAAGTGATTCTTCTTTTGAGGATCCACATTGGAACAACTTGGTTGTGTTTTCCCACTTCCTTTGTTTTGATCCTTCAAATTTGGGAAATCCATCACCTTGTGGACAATCATACCACAAATAAAGCAATCGTCAGTCCGAATGAGGCAATCACCATAATGGTTCTTGTCACACTCTGCACAAGTTGGCTTTTTGGTTGGTGAACTAGTACCCCTTCACTTTTTAGACGTAGGGTTAGACACCCTATCATCATGAGCCTCCGGGAACATGGAAGGAACTTGATTAGAAAGCCTCTTTTTGAACCTAGGCTTGTCTTTGATATCAAGACTACCCTTTGAAGAACCACCATTAAATGACTTTGCCCTATTGGCATCTTTACTCTTCCTCTTAACCCTTGTCTCTTTCACTTGTTGAGAAAGAAGCGTGAGACGAGAAATGTTCATATTCTCATGTATCATAGCCTAAAGAAATCGTTCTTTTAAGTCATCGAACACTTCCATCACAAAGCGGCTCATCTCTTCCCTTGGGCCAGAAATCAAGAGAGTAGCAAACTTGGAAAACTTAGTAAATTACAAAGAGTAGTCAATCACATTCATACCTCCTTGAAAAATTTAATGAATCCTTCCACCTTAGCTTCCTTCTTTTCCCTTGGGAAGAACCTATCAAGAAAGTCCTTCTTGAAAATTTCCTACGTAACGGGACCACCCCTTAAAGGCATATTGTTTCTCTATTGGATGTACCATGTTTGGGCCACGTCCTTGAGTTGGTCTGTGGCTAACTTGAGCTTCTCACTAGTAGTAAACCCCATAGTATAGAGGATCTTGTAGACTTCATCAATAAACTCTTGGGGGTCTTCCTCCACTTTGGACCCATAGAAATTAGGGGGATTCATCTTTGTAAAATCCCTCACACAGGAGCCCATTGTGCTAACATGTCTGTTTCCTCGGGTAGCATCACCCGATTAGCTTGGGCCGTCATGGACTAAACTTGAGTAATGACGGCTTGTGCTTGTAATAATGTCTTGGGCCATTTAAAGAAAGATTCCCATATATCCCCGCCCGTCATGGCTGTAGGATTGGCCATAGCTTGATCATCATTAGTAAGTTTTTCTAGAGGAAGATATTGATTGGCATGGGGAGGAACTCCCATATTAACAATATCTTCATCAAGTCTTTGTGCGGCTGCCCTTCGAGTACTCTTACCTATAACCACAATACAATGTTTAGGTGAAATCACAAATAAAGTCGACTCTAGAGGCACGACATTAATTTTTAAGAAAATGAGAATTTCCTAAGCATCTTAAAGCTTCTCACTCATAAGTGTGGCGCGCTTTACAATTATGAATAAGAACCTACATAGTCATGGTTCAATGAGACATAAATCCTGTGAAAGTTAAAGCTCATGATCTTATACCAAGTTTGTCACATCCAGGAGCACCCCTAGGTGTAAACAACGTCGTCATCTTTATTAGGACTAAGACTAGTCTCTTAGCTTACACCATTACATTCATAGGTTAAAAATGCACAAAATTTAAAAATTGTGATTATTTCTACATTGAGGTTTACATAGACCTCTTGCTTACAGATTAAATATATTTACGGAGTTCACTTCGACTCCTTACAATAGGAAGAACTACATAGACTACTAATTTTATTTCACATACATAGTATAGGAACATAGTCTCATAGGAAGTCTATTATATGTCTCATATTAGAACTAGCTAAAACGTTTACAATAGTACGACTTAACCCATACTTCATTACAACAAAGAGCCTCATATATGATTATATAACAATCTTCTCCAAATAAAAAGGAAACAACTAGAAGTCATATAACTAGAACAACATCAACAGCTTGATAGTGGAATCATCCTCGGAAGATAAGGACCTACTGAACACTTGGGAATATCCAAGTAGTCATCAAAGGCCTTCTATAAGATCAAAGTCCGGACCCTACATTTTATAGTAAACATAAAACATAACTTAGTACACACTTGTACATAGTATGAGTATATGTACATAAAAAATTTTAAATCATGTTAAAGAGGACATTTATTCAAACATGTTAATTTACTTTTAAAAGCCTCATGCACATACAAGAACCCATATAAATGAACACATAACTCTTAAGTTTAGGCCATATACAACACAAGGCCAACATCATCAAGTATAATCAAGTCAACATATATAAGAAATCATAACATCATAATAGAATCATGACCCTTACCCATATACCATCATTTAGTCTACAAGTGTGATGATTAAGTAAAGACCCATAACCCTACTGAATCAAGTAAACCAAACAGAGGACTATACGCAATGCCTAGTTTCACATAACAAAGCATCAAGAGTAATCCTCCTCATACTTTTGCAATATAAACCAACAACATGTTCATAATAGAAATTAACACCATATAGGATAAATTACATTTAAAGTCAACGTATGCATAATAGTAACATTATAAGATCATAAAAACATAAGAAAAACCTCTTAAGGCTTCCCTCATGGAAAACTAGTGCAAGGCATAGGTAGAGTCCCATACCCCTACCTAGGCTGAGTCAAACCTCTTGAGTCATCCTAGCTAGTGTTTATTTCATTACTTCTTCTTTTTCTTTTTGAGCACTTTCTGTAACCAACATAGACCACAAGATCTAAGTGTGGAATTCGCCGTTATAAAATTGTACACCGATTGAAGGTGGTCTACCAGCCAAAGTAGAACCAAAAATGAACATAATATATAGGTGGATCCATTAGATAGTATTCCTATGGTGGTAACATAGTTTATGGAGCTTGGGGGCTGTCATGGAAACCTCACTCTATTCCTTTTTGGACTATGAGGCTATCCACCCCTTCAGAACCATAGTGCACCTTACATTCCCTCCTTGGGAAGGCGCCACCCCTCACCTATAAGTGCACTCGGTGTGAGGATAGAATATTTACATAATCACATTATGATAAGCCCATATAGGTATATCATCACCATCCTTATATCATTTCATTATATCCAACAACTCACAAGTCATAATTCAAAATATTTAAATTCAATATCATAGAAACCTTAATCAATATTATCATAAGGAATACTTCAATAAAACTTCATCACTAAACACAAGTAGTCATAATTGACGTAAAGGATTGAGATCACAAGACTTACCCAATCTCCTTCACAATCCATCATCAAGTTTTTACCAATAACCATCCTTTTTAACCCAATAATGGGTGTAATATCATCACACAATAGTAAATAGCACAATAATAAAGTCAATTGCATCGTTACTATCCAATTGACTACAATTCATAACCTATGGTTTGGGGGGAAGGGTTATAAGAAATTCTTCAAGAAATAGATCCAATCCCAACAATACATTAACCTAGGAAATCCACGAATGAATTAGAATAGATAAAACAAGTCTACCAATCAATACATTCTTCAATTTTCATCAACTCACAAGCAAGATCCATGATTTGGGGAATTGGGAACGGACATGATCTACATGAAATTACATCAATTAAAAAAACAATCTACACTTAATTAGTCATATTCGATCACAATTAATCATAATCAACCATCAATTTGAAGTTTAGAAGAAAACTCATCAGAATAGGAAAACCCTTGGAAATGGGTGTTTTAGAAATCAACTTTTAGAGGAACTCTTGGGGAATGGAATCCCAATAGTGAAGAACCCATACCTTAATGACAATTAATCAACTAAATTCCAGTAAAATCCTAGAGAAATTGTTTTTCATGTTCAAGCTTTTTTCTTCCTTCAATGGAGGTTGAATAGAGAGAGAAAGTAGAGAGAGATTAGAGCTTTTGGGTTTTGATTTGTGGATTTATTTGAGTGAGCGAATGTGAGGAAAATATGATTTAAAATCAATGTATAGACCTCCCATGAAATACAAAAAATACCCCTCACTTAACTTGACCCTTAAATGAAGTCAAACTTGAATTCCAAATTTCAGATTTTTGTCGGAGAATATGTCCACGAAGACACTCTCGTAAGATTTTCTAAATTAGTTTTTGATTCAGTGGAGTCGGGAACTTTCCTGCGACTATGACTTGAAATTTTACCAAGGGCCATCCATGTCAGTGACGCGGACTTGTTTCTCCTAGGGCTACCCTTTATGGTCCGTTCATGGAACCCTAGGGATCCCATTGGGGGTTGGACCTGGAGGTTTTAACTCTATATACTAGGTTTTACCTATTTAAAGTCATTTTACAAGTTTTAGACCTCATACAACACCTATAAACCTTCCTGAAACCTAAAGACGTTTCACTAGTTAAATTAGACTAGCTTCCGGACGTCATGGATGTTTCTTGATGTATTGACTCCAAAACTTCCTAAATGGTTTATTAAGATTATTTCAGGCCTTATGGAAGTTTTAATAACCTTATATCAACATATGAGGCTCTACTTAAGGTCATAGACTTTCTGAGTGTTACATTGTCTTCTCTTAAACAAGTGAAGTGTTGAGTGTAAACAGGAGCAATGCTACAATAATTGGCAGCAATAATGATGATATCATCAAATTGGACAATGTCAATAAATATCAATTGGGATTTTAGGGTGCTATTCTATTGCCTCCAACGGTAGGCAATTTTGTGTTTATGTACTAGAACTATGTTGCCATAGTTGCAAATGAAGGTTCTCTTTGGTGGTCTTGCGACTGGAGATCCTCTTGACCACATACAAAACTTTGTAGATGTGTGTGGGTCATTTTCATTCAAGAACATTACTCAAGTATCAGTTAAACTTCGCTTGTTTCCCGTTTCTCTAACATGAGATTCAACAAAGTGGTTTGCTGACTCACAAAGAGAATCAAAAACTTCTTGGGAGTGTCATGACCCACAAGTACACCTTAGAAGTTAGAGCACTCTTGAGTCGCAACACAACATACTTAGCCTCTCGGAGGTCTTGTACAAGCCTCTTAGACATATCATTAATATATATACGAAAATTAGCGTGAAATTAAAACTTTTTCTTACCAATATAATGCGAAAGTATTCTCATAAAATTTCTAACATATGTATCACAAACTATCTATGACAACATGATTACTAATATCTTGGGTTGCACTCCACAAAATCTAAACATAAAGAAAACATAAAGGAATATAAACGTTCGTCCTAGAAGCTATTAGGACTCACCACTTCTTCTCTTCTTGGAAACCTTTAATCTCTACCCTTCAAGCAACTCAATCTTCTCAAGACCCTACATGGACAACATGTAAGCAATATGCGTTAGGACAATATGTACGAAGTACGTAAACTAGCATACCAACATAAGATATCTCAAAGGGTTAGTCATTAATAGACATACTCATAAGAGATAAAGACATAAGCATATCATGAATATCATAAACATATTAAAGCATCATAAAACAAATAAGAGTTCATATTTAACCTTTTTTGTCCTTCTTACTCAAATGAACCATATCAAGAACAACATCCGAGTATACTTTTGCAAAGCTAAGGTAACATCCCATACTACTACCAAAGCTAAGTACATATCTTTTGTCATTCTTGATCATAGTCCACTATCATAATTAAGACCTAAGTTCATCATAACATATGGGCACTATTCCTCTAGGCCACCTCAAAGCACACTTGTGCAATGCATGTGAAGCATCCTATACTACTTCACACACTAAACATATCTTGAAGTAACCCTATATTATTTCATGTCATCTAGGAGTATCTAGTATACCTACTTCATCTTGTCAAGGAACCATCATCTTAAGTCAATCGTGTCATTGAATGCAACTATAGTCACAATCCAAGCTAAGCATACATTATTTAGGGGTTATGTCATAGGTAACTTCAAGTCATACTTGTCCATTATATAGATGTCATCCCATACTACTATCCATACTAAGTACTTCTGTAGACTAACCTAATCAAAAACAACCTTGTCTATTAAGCTTAACATACTACCATAATAGACCTACTACCATGGGAATCATCTCAATATACTAACCAAGATTCTAAAGGAAAGTTACAACTATCCTAACCACCATGCAACCAATCATGTAGATGCAAACAACCATAGATGAGCATGAATGGACAACCTTAAGCTACCATGAGAAACCAATCTCAAGATATTCAATGAATTACACCTTACATACAAATCAAGCTATCATTAGGAAAGTATAGGCCTTTCTACTAAAGATACCATGAAATGGTTTTGTACAAACCAAGTCAAGCTACCAAGAAGTTTGAGACCTCAAGATATCATGAGTATTTAAACTCAATCCTCCTTGAAATTTACTATCTCAAGCTTTCGTTGAGATCTTAATATCTCAAGCTATCATGAGATTTGCATCTCAAGCTACCATACCCTTGATGTTGTCTCACCAAGTCTAATACTCAAGAAGTGACCATCCAACCCATTTTCAATCTAATATTAGTCTATCATGATTCATACTCAATTAAATGTTAATATGTTCAATTAGATCATTAGAAGGTAATTCTAGTCATACATGATCACATTGGTTCAATTCGAATTTCCTAGGTCAAGATCATCCTTATCAATTAAACCTAGTTCAATTCATATCTAGGTGATTCAATCATTATCGAATAGTATCTAATACAATTGAATCACGAAGATCAACATAAAACCTTTATCTATACTCTAATTGCCTGAAATCACCATGATTACCTTCATGTTCAATTACAATAATTCACCATGGATACATCATGATAACAACATATAAACTTCACATGAACATAATTGAATGCTTCCCACTAGATTGGGATCACAATCAATCCTTACCCACAATGCAATCACAAGCCTCTTTTGAATAGGGTTCTTTGGATTCTCAATTATGGAAAACTAAAGGGGCTTCATGGATGGAAGATTTCATGAATGGATAATCTTCACATACTTTAGATTAGAGCACTAAACCCCGCTTGAAACCTTGGTGAATTCATCTTAAAGAAGCCTCCAATTTCTCTTCTTCTTAAATGGTGGTTTGGGAGAATTTAGGGAGAGAAAGGTATTGATTTTGATTCTATGGTCTAAATGGATATTGTAATGCTTTTATACACTTCAATTACCTAAAATAACACCCAATAATTAATCCCTAAAGTGACTAAAAGACCCCTGCAACTATTGGACATTTTAACCAACTCAAATTTGACTTAAAAATGAGGTGACCAAATTTAGGCACTTACTGCGCGTCGCGGAGGCATTTTTCATTCTTGGTTCTGGAAAATATTTTGAGACAGAATGGTTTGCAATTTACCCACGTCGCAGGGATAAACTTTCCCTTTAAGTGTTAGCTCCGCATTGCACTGCGGCCTCCACATCTAAGGTTGCCCGCAGCTTCACTAGACTATGTTTGGGTCCTCCTCGGGGACCCTTAGGCTTGTTCCCGTGGCATTGTTCTTGGACGTTTCTACCATTACATGTCATTCCATGCATAGGAACTATATATACTCAATTTCATCCTCAAACCATCCTCCAAAACTCCACGACAAAACACTACGACACACTAGTTCAACTTTAACTAGTTTCCGAACCTCTTGGACGTTCTTGGGCGTTTGACCTCCAACTATTTCCAAACTTTATATACTTGATCTTAACACTATTTTTAGTTTGTTTAGAACCTTATAATCTCATGACACACGTGATAGTCTGTATTTTGACTTAGCGCATTTTTGGGTCCTTACAAATTGGAGCTAACTGATGTGTTTTATGTAAGATTTTTCGCTCCATCAAAGATTGTAAAATTGTGGGATAACATTCAGAAATTTATATGAGTGGATGAATAAACTATTCATGAAACATGGTTGAGGTTCCAATAATATTTCGTCCAATGTCCAAAACATGGACTCCCGAGCAATATGTTTCTGCGATATTTCTAATGAAGTCTAGATTAAGTCAAGAAGGATGTGGCAGACCATCTGGTTCAAGGAGAAATCATAAAACAACCATTTGACATAACATCTACTATTCTTCATGAGATGACAAAAGTCAGGATTGGTACACTAGAGAAGATATAGTGTCTACTCTGAAATATGGGTTGACAAAGGAACAGATGGTAAAGGACCAAGACCTGGATGAAAACGTTGCTAAAATGATTACCCAAATGGACCTATTGATTAAAACACATAATGGGAAATGGTTCTATGGCTGGGAATGTGACCGGAATTAATAGAGTAAATCATTATGAAGCACACCTTGAAGTTATGTATGATAAATATAGGTACATTTCTTAGAAAATCAGGTAAGACATTTCTATCCAAACTATCCAAGGTCGATCAACAACCAAGGTTTAAACAGGGATCGCGATGATGGTTGGTGATACCAAGATAAGAAATGGTGTGATCATGGTACGAACTAAAGAGAGAGAGAGAGAGAAAGAGATACAGTGAAAAGGAATGATATGAACCTCCCCATGAGCATCAAAAGACAAAAGAACCAAGGGTTGATCGTGAAAATTTTTGCACTAAAGATATGCTTACTCACATTCTCAACAAAATGGAAGGATAGGAAAAGGTACTAAAGGAAATGAAAGATAAATTCTCTTGTCTTAACCAAATAGTTACCTCACATTTGATATAGATTAAGCAGCTGGAAACACAAATGGGTTAGATCTCGACTCATTTAAATCCAATACAAAAAGAGAATTACCGAGTGATACCATGGTAAACCCAAAGAAAAGAGATTGAATACATGTATTAATCGTGCCACAACGATAAATAAGGCACTTCTTGGGACGCAACCCAAGTTTCTAGTTTTAATTGTGCTATTTGAATAATAGTTATTACATGTGACGGTTTAAATTTTTAATTTAGAGAAAAGAGGAAATTCACAAGCTCGGGTATTGTTCTGTGACTCGCCAAAAATGTCGGCGAGCCTGATGTGGATCACATTTTTTGACCTACCAAAGTGCCTAAGTTCTGTAAACTTTAGCGGTCAAAAGTGCCATTCAGCACTCACCGAGTGGGTCAGTGACATAAGTGAGATCATCGACTAAGAAGAGAACACAACCGTCAAAAAAAGGCTTAAGAGTTTTTATAGGTATGGGATAAAGAAGTCGTATTAGGAACCAGACCTCAAGCTATGGGAGAATTTCAATTTCAATATCCTCTCAATGCAAAGTATAAATACTGTTATCTGTCATGGAAGGCAAATCAACTAGCCAATCGAATTTATGTTTCGTTTGGATAGCTCGTACAATTTGATTCTATGTTATTTCAGATAGCCTTTCAACTCATAAGAGTCCTTATGTTAGAAAACCTTTTCACAGGAATGTATTTGGTAGTATGTAATAAATCATTTCATAACCACAACATACAAAACTGTACATGCTTTACTCTCTAAGAAACTTTGAAACAATTTTTGTCAGATTCATAAAGAAAATGTATCTATTCATTATCATCTTTCATAATTCAAAACCCAAATTATATCATTATAGCTAATAAAACATTGGTTATGCATGGTTTAATGGGGGATAATATTTTTTAAACATGGAATTATCTTAATTCACTTGTAATAACTTAGTAAACAATCAAACTAATAAACAGTGAAAGGGACCCATGACATAGAAAAAAACAAAAACTACAATTGGGGATATCTAGCTTCAAAATTGAGGAATTAATGGAATCATGGAGGAGGGACCTTCATAGATGAATATTATCATACCTTGATGCCAAAAATACAAATCAATTGAAGAATTGCAAACTTGATTTGAAAACCTAGCTTTCTTGTTCAAGTTTCCTGAGAGAGAAACTTTTTTAGACGAAGACTAGATCTTCTTTTGAGAATTTGAGAGAATGATTTGATTTAGGGTGATTTTATTGGTAAAAATCAATATATATGGATTTCGATAGAAGAAAAAATTACATAGTATCCCTAGAGTTAAACATTAATGGATATACTTGATTGTGTCCTTCATAGACCGTAAAAGGCGTGACAGACCATCTAGTTGTTCGTGGTCCTTGACCAGTGTCTAAGGGTGAAGGATCATTGATAACCTTTCAACGACCTCCTTTATCGCCCATCAAACTCTCCACAGTCCATCTAATCCTCCATCAGAGGGACGCATGCATATCAGGTCCTTTGGACAAACCACAAACCATATCACGTACATTGGTCCCCTTCATGGCATGTTTGGGGCTCCGTGGATGGTTCCATGGTCAAGTATTGTCTTGTTAGTTTCCCACTTGTACCCATTTTAGCCTTTCTCTAATTAGAGATGTTACACTCATTGCTTCTGTTGTGATGGTGATTAAAAGACGATAGCCTAGAGTCTGAGTGTCTACGAATCGAAGCGAGTATAGTAACCAAACCAAGGGTTGGGATAGTGTCCCAAGGAAGTGGTAGTGAAAATAGTAGTCAACTAGCATTCCATTCTAGTTAGTAGTAGTTTAAGATATTTTCGAATAAAGCAAAGTAATTTCAATTTGTGACAACGATGTATATAATTTTAAAAAGTGGGTTTTGGCACAAGTAGTAAAAATAATTATAATAAAGGGAAAATCAAATATGGGTAAATGATCTTGGGGTGTAACCGCAATATAAGTTGTCGTAAATCAATGGATGCATGCTTTCAATATAAAAATTTGCAAAATAACGGTAAAAAGGGTAAGCATTAGGTAGAAGTGAATTCCCTCTCGCGCAACTTACCTCATATCAAATAGGTTCCTATTGGACACCCACTCGTCTAATGAAGACCAACCTACACCTTATACATACACTCTCTTTTGATGAAGAGTGCTTAGATATGGGATTAGGGCTTACCCTCCCGGGCTAAGCCTCATGTCGCACCAGTCCTTAGGACATCAATCAAGCAGTCTTGGTTTCACGACGTCTCTAGCGAGCAAGCCTAAAACACATGGGTGATTTTGTATTTTCAACTACAAACCCATTAAATTAAACCATAACCACTAGGTATAATCACCATTAAAATCCATCTAATCCTATCACCAAGCAAGACTTGACAATAATATCAACACATATTTACTATGTCAGACCTCCAATATTGGGGGGTTTTAGCCCTCTATCAAACAGTAATAAAATACACCTAAGATGATAAATAAATCAAATGGGTATAAAAAATTATACCTTAATATGAGAAAACAAAGAAGAATGGAGAAGACCCGCTTCCATCTTGAAGAAGAAGAGCTTTTTTCTTCAAGTCTCCCACAAAATCCTCTCCAAACTTGAGAAAAAAAATACAGAAACTTAAGTTCTAAAACATAAAATTGATAACAATCTTCGGAATATTTAAAAATATTAACTAAGGCTAGAATTTATATTTTTCAAATTTAGTGTTTGCAAATTCCTTTGGCGACTTTTGTCTTGATTCTGAGATTAACCCATATGCTATTTCATCGTCACTTGTTCTTTGCCTTCATCATCTATTTGTACTGTGACATTGGGTGGAATACTTCTGCTTCGCGGAATTTTTTGGCAAAATGTCGACCGCTCCTTTTCATTGTCGTTTGAATCGACTTCTTTCAAGCATTCGCTTGCTAGAACAAAGGGTGAAGTGTCTCTATTCGGTAGATCGTCAAGCATGCTAGGCAATGCTCGGACTTCAACTTCAGTTCTTTTTCATCCTCTTTGTTATTGTTTTATGCCTAAGTGTAAGCATGGACATTAACAAAAAGGCCCTAAATGAGTCCAATTTGAGGGATCATCATATACACTATTTTATAGTGTTATATAGAGGCATACAAAAAGGTTAGTCATAAACATGAAATTAATCATGGAAGTTATGGAGACATTAACAATATAACTTATCGAGGAATATTATGGAGGAATGTTATGGGGGTACGAGAATTAATATACATTATGGATCTGAGGAAGTTAATATAAATTTTAATAATCTAAATTTAGGTTGATTAAAATAATAAGATGGTCTCCTAAAATAAAGTATACGAAAAATTGCATGGTGATGTATCTCAAGGAAAAAACATAGTTATATTTGAAACTTTCCTCCATATGTTTTCCGAGATAACGATATCAATTTTTTCTCGAAATTCCTATCTTCTTAAAATTGATTGCTCTTTCTAAATTATTTGAGCCTTATGAAATTATAAACATTAGAACCCTAAACTATTTAATACTCATCGCGCACACACCATACCATATATATAAACAATTCAATTAGCTAAATTCTCTTCCACACAAATCATACATAGTAACTCGCTCAGTGTCACGACCCAAAACCGAGCCGCGACTGGCACCCACACTTACCCTCCTATGTGAGCGAACCAACCAAACTAACCCTTAACATTTCAATATAATATCGACAGAAAGTAATGCGGAAGACTTAAACTCATTAATAAAAACCAATTCAATAACTATTAATATTCAACATCTATTATTCCCCAAAATCTGGAAGTCATCACCACAAGAACATCTATGATCAAATTACTAACTAAAAATGTCTAAGAAGCTAAAAATACATAAGAAGCTAGTCCATGCCAGAAGTTCAAGGCATCAAGACTTGAAGAAGAAGATCCAGTCCAAGCTAGACGCATTAGCTCACCCTGAATTTCCGATGTAGTAAAGACTGGCTTGAATTACTGTTGAGTCGAAGACAACGGCACGTTTGCTGCACTCCACAAATACAAAGAAGAAAACATAAAAGTAGGGGGTCAGTACAAAACACGGGTACTGAGTAGATATCATCGGCCAACTCAAAATAGAAAACAGTATATACCAAGTAATATCATAAAATCAACTATGATACTCAACATGTAGCAACAACAAGTACTATATTCTTAACAATTACCGTCAAGTTCACACATAAGGACTCAAGCCTAAATACCCTACTCATTTGGGAATTATGTTCATTAGATTGAGTATATTAGCATCGTTCAAGATTCATTATCTTTATTTCTCTTGTGTCGGTACGTGACACTCCGCTCCCTCATATTCTTTATTCCTCTTGTGTCGTTACGTGACACCCCGATCCCCTACTACTATGTGTCGGAACGTGACACTTCGATCCCCTAAATCTACGTGTCGGTTCGTGACACCCGATCCCCTAAATCTAGGTGTCGGTTCGTGACACCCGATCCCCTAAATCTACGTGTCGGTTCGTAACACCCGGTCCCCCTAATACTACGTGTCGGTTCGTGACACCCGATCCCTTAATTCTATGTGTCGGAACGTGACACTCCGATCCACTAATCTCATTCTATCAATTCATCAAGCCTTCTCTTATACCAAGGCATCATCAATCTCATTACCTTTAGTTTATCAAGCCTTCTCTCATACCAAGGCATTATCATTAGCAAAGAGATTAGGGTTTTGCAAGATTTGGGATTCAATAACTTCATCATGCTTATAAAATCACAATTATATATTCACATTCATGCAAGCATACAATTAAGCACATAGCAGGGTTTACAATACTATCGATACATATCATTCGCTATTAAGAGTTTACTACAAATATCGTAAAGGAAACCATAACCTACCTCCACCGAAGATTAGTGATCAACAAGCAAATTCCCAAGCTTTGTGTTTTCCTCTTCTCGATCAATTCTCTCTCTTTCTCTTTGTTCTTTCTAGTTTTCTTATTCAAACCCTCTTTCTTTTATCCTAATAAGCATATAATTAAGTATGAAAGATGGCAATAATAACCCACTAATTAACTTAAGGTTACCTCTTTTAACCCCCAAGTAATTAGACTTATTAACCTTAACCCTCTAACTTTATAATTAAAGTAGGAATAGTCCAAAACGTCCCTTAAAACGTGTAAAGAAATCCGACCCAGACAGGGATTACGCAACCTGTGACGGCCCGTCGTGCCTGCGACGGTCCGTCATGCAGGTCATCGCAAGGTTCAGAGACTAGATTTCTGTCAAAGAGTCTGTGACGGTCCGTCACACCTGTGACGGTCCGTCCTGCCATTCCGTTACGAAGTTCAGAGAGTCTATTTTCAGTACCCAATTTCAGAATTTCTAAGTGTTTTGAGATGAGACCGTGCGACGGTTCGTCGTGCCCATGACGGTCCGTCGTGGGGTCCGTCGTCTCAGCCAATTTTCCATAAATAAAATCTGCTGCTCAAAACGACTAAACAGGTCGTTACAATAGATACCAATTTACCCATCGTTCGTCCTCGAACGATCACAAGAAGAAAAACAAGGGGCGAGAAGGAGTACCTGAATCTTTAAACAGATGTGGGTATCTTTCTTGCATATCTGCCTCCTTCTCCCAAGTGGCTTTTTCGACCGGTCGATTCTTCCATTGCACCTTGATGGATGCAATCTCTCTTGATCTCAACTTGCGAACTTCTCTATCTAAAATAGCAACAGGATCCTCCTCATAAGACAAATTCTCATCAAGCAAAACTGAATCCCAACGGATAATGTAGTTTCCATCCCCATGGTATCTTTTCAACATAGACACATGAAATATCGGATGCACTCCGGACAGCCCTGGAGGCAAGGCTAATTTGTAAGCCACCTCCTCTACTCGCTTAAGTACTTCAAAGGGACCAATATACCTTGGGCTTAGTTTACCTCTTTTACCAAACCGCATCACCCCTTTCATGGGAGAAACCTTCAACAAGACTTGTTCACCTTCCATGAACTCTAAGTCTCTAACCTTTCGATCTGCATATTCTTTTTGCCTACTTTGCGCCGCTAGAAGCTTTTCTTGAATAGATTTCACTTTCTCTATCGAATCCCTCAAAAGGTCAGTACCCCAAGGTCTAACCTCAAATGCATCAAACCACCCAATGGGAGACCTACATCTCCTACCATACAATGCTTCAAATGGGGCCATGTCGATACTTGAGTGATAGTTGTTGTTGTAGGAGAACTCTGCCAAAGGTAAGAAGCTATCCCAATGGCCCCCGAATTCTATCACACATGCACGAAGCATATCCTCCAACACTTGAATCGTTCGCTCAGACTGACCATCAGTCTGAGGGTGAAACGCAGTACTAAGGTCCAACCTCGTACCTAATTCAGCATGCAATGTTCTCCAAAACTTAGAAGTAAACTGCTTACCTCTATCTGATATAATGGAGAGTGGAACCCCATGCAACCGAACAATCTATGAGATGTAAAT
Organism: Solanum peruvianum; assembly: GCA_027705065.1. Classification (NCBI taxonomy): domain Eukaryota; kingdom Viridiplantae; phylum Streptophyta; class Magnoliopsida; order Solanales; family Solanaceae; genus Solanum; species Solanum peruvianum. The sequence goes on along the minus strand of JAKWJD010001762.1, from coordinate 13,260,071 downwards.
TTTGGCTAACTTCTCTGCATTGTAAGTCACCTTGACCGGAATGAAATGAGCAGACTTAGTTAATCTGTCCACAATTACCCAAATGGAATCAAACTTACCCAATGTCTTTGGGAGACCAACAACGAAATTGCAATTCTCTCCCACTTCCATTCAGGAATGGGCATTCTCTGAAGTGTTCCTCCGGGCCTCTGGTGTTCATACTTTACTTGTTGACAATTTGTACATTTGGCAACAAAATCAACAATATCGCGCTTCATTCTACTCCACCAAAAGTGTTGTTTTAGCTCACGGTACATCTTGGTTGCACCAGGATGTATGGAGTATCCGGAGCTATGAGCCTCTGTAAGAATAGTGTGGATCAAGTCATCAACACGAGGCACACATACCCTTCCCTTAATCCTCAAAACACCTTCCTCATCAATTATTGCTTCTTTAGCCTCTCCTCGCAACACTTTATCTCAGATCCGGATCAATTTCTCATCGTTAAACTGCTTTCCCTTAATCTTGTCAAGGAAGGAAGATCTTGCCTCCACACAAGCTAACAATCCTCCCTTCTCATTTATTTCTAACCTCATAAGGTCATTAGCCAGAATCTGAACCTCTCTAGCCAATGGGAGTCTAGAAACTTGCAAATGAGCTAGACTTCCCATGCTTCCGGCCTTTCTACTTAAAGCATCCGCCACAACATTCGCCTTTCCCGGATGGTACAAGATAGTGATGTCGTAATCCTTCTGTAGTTCCATCCATCTCCTCTGTCTCAAGTTCAAATCTTTTTAGGTAAAGACATACTTTAGGCTACGATGATCCGTATAGACTTCACACTTAACCCCATACAAATAGTGTCTCCATTGCTTTAGTGCAAATACTACCGCGGCCAACTCCAAATCATGGGGGATAGTTACGTTCATGCACCTTTAATTGCCTCGAAGCATAAGCAATCACATTCTTCTCTTGCATTAGCACTGCACCCAAACCCGAATAGGATGCATCACAATAAACAATGAAGTTCTTACCCTCTACTGGCAAGGTAAGGATAGGTGCGGTAGTCAACAAAGTCTTGAGTTTCTGAAAGCTTTCTTCGCACTCATCCGACCATACGAATGGAACATTTTGCTTAGTCAAGTTCGTCAATTGGGAAGCAATAGAAGAGAATCCCTTGACGAATCGGCGGTAGTAGCTAGCTAACCCAACAAAGCTCCTTATTTCTGACACATTAGTAGGTCTTACCCAATTCTTCACTGTCTCAATCTTGGAAGGATCCACCATCACTCCATCCTTAGAAACCACGTGCCCCAAGAAGGACACTGCATCTAGCCAAAACTCACACTTAGAGAACTTGGCATAAAGCTTTTTCTCCCTCAACATTTCTAATACAATTCTCAAATGCTCCTCATGTTCCTCTTTACTTTTAGAGTTATCAGGATATCGTCAATAAATACGATCACAAAGAGATCCAAATATGGCTTAAAAATCCCGTTCATCAAGCTCATGAACGCAGCAGGGGCATTCGTAAGACCAAAGGACATCACTACAAATTCATAATGCCCATACCTAGTTCGAAAAGCAGTCTTTGGCACATCCGTTGCCCGTAATTTCAATTGATGATAACCGGATCTCAAGTCAATCTTGGAGAAGACACAAGCACCTTGTAATTGATCGAACAAGTCATCAATGCGAGGAAGAGGGTACTTGTTCTTAATAGTTACCTTGTTCAACTGCCGGTAGTCTATGCACATCCGAAAACCCCCATCCTTCTTCTTCACAAACAAAACAGGAGCACCCCAATGAGATGGACTTGGTCTAATGAAGCCTTTGCTCAACAACTCTTGAAGTTGGGCCTTTAACTCTCTCAACTCCGCGGGAGCCATTCTATAAGGGGGTATAGAAATGGGGTGAGTGCCCGGTTCAAGATCAATACAGAAGTCAATATCCCTATCTGGTGGCATACCGGGAAGATCTGCATGGAACACATCCAAAAACTCACGGACTATCGAAACCGACTCAATCGAAGGTATTGGGGTAGTGTCATCCTTGAGATGTGCCAAGAAAGCTAAACACCCTTTACTAACCATTTTCTTAGCACGAAGAAAGGAGATGATACGCACCGGATTGGAAGTGTAGTCACCCTCCCACACTAACGGATCTGTCCCAGGCTTGGCTAATGTCACAGTTTTAGCATTACAATCCAAGATCGCAAAATTCGTAGAAAGCCAAGTCATACCCAGAATTACATCAAAGTCAACCATTTCTAAGATAACCAAATCTACATAAGTGTTACTCCCCACAAAAGTCACCAAACAAGACCTATACACTTTTTCAACTATCACGGACTCACCCACCGGAGTAGAAACACGAATGGCCATGTCAAGTAATTCACAATGTAAATTAAGACCATTAGAAAATGAGGAAGATACATAAGAAAATGTGGATCCGGGATCAAACAATACAGAAGCCATGCAATCACAAACCAAAAGTTTACCTGTGATGACAGCATCCGATGCCTCCGCTTCAGACCGCCCAGGGAAAGCGTAACAATGGGCCCTATCGTTTGTCTGTCCGTTGGCCCTACCATGTTGTGATATAGTGTCTCCAGTTTGCCCATCACCCCGGCCGTTTTGGTGACCACCATTACCTCGACCACCACGTCCTCCAGAATAACGGCCTCTGCCATGACCACCTCTACCTCTAGCTATTGGGGGTCTATAACTCTGTTTTGGACAATTTCTCCTAATATGTCCATTCTCCCCACACCCATAACACTCTCTAGAGTCAAGCATAGGTCTCTTAGTGAAGTGTTGACCGGTCTGAGGTGGACCCCCAACTACAGTCTGTAGTGAAGACTGAATTGGTCGAACTGGGTAACCTCCGGAACCCTGTCCTCTGGAGTAAGAACCATTAAACTCACCTCCCTTTCGAAACCTTTTTTATGCCGATGCCATGGTGAATTCATCCGGCTTCACTCCTTCCACCTCTACCACGAAATCTACCACTTCTTGGAAGGATTTTGCCGTAGCCGCTACCTGTAAGGCTAAAATCCGCAACTCTGACCTAAAACCCTTCACAAAACGACTAATCCGCTCTTGTGGACTGAAACAAAGTTGGGTGGCGTATCTGGATAGTGCACGAAACTTGGCCTCATATGTGGTAACCGACATCCTACCCTGCTCTAGACTTAAGAATTCATCTCTTTTCCTATCCCTCAAAGTTCGTGGGATGTACTTCTCCATAAACAAGCTAGAGAATGAGGCCCAATTCATAGGTTGTGCCTCTGTTGGTTGACACTCAACATGTGACCGCCACCACATTTTGGCGTTCCCTTGAAACTGATAAGTCACGAACTCCACACCAAACCGTTCTACTATACCCATCTTGTGTAGTAGCTCATGACAATCAACCAGAAAATCGTAGGCATCCTCAGATTCAGCACCCTTGAAGACTGGGGGTTTCAATTTTAAGAACTTACTGAAAAGTTCACGGTGATCATTTGTTATTATGGGCCCCGTAGTCAGACGAGGAAATGTGCCTATCTCCAATGAGGCATCCATGCGGGGAGCCCCAGCAGCGGCATGTCGTACCTCTGAAACCGGAGGTGTTGGTGCAGAAAACACTGGAGGTGCCTGACCCTGATCAGATAACCCGCTAAGATAAGCAAGAACCTTATTGAACATCTCTGGGGTAGGTTGGGGTGGAAATTCCTCATTTTGCACTTGTTCATTCTCCCCTTCCTCACCCTCTCTTACTACTTCCTCAGTCGGTCGAGGAGTCACCGCCCTAGCATCAGATGGGCTAGGCACTTGTCCTCTTCCTCTAGAGGACTTCCTCCCACGACCTCTACCACGGCCTCTTGGCACTGCTCTTCCTCGAGCCACAGCCCCAGTGGCTGGCTCAGACGTTTCTTGTCTTGCCGGTGTTGGTGTTGGCGCAGTCGTTGCTCTAGTTCTAACAATCTGCGAAAAGAGTGAAGATGGTCAGATACCAATTTGTATCACCTAGATACCAATTGGATTAAAGTAGTAGCACGAAAGAAAGAATGGAATTTTCCTAAAGTCTTATAGCCTCTCAAAGAAAAGTAAAGGCGTCCCCTTACCGTTCCTTAAGACTCTACTAGACTCGTTCTTGTGTGATGAGACCAACGAACCTAATGCTTTGATACCAAGTTTGTCACGCCCCAAAACCGAGCCGCGACTGGCACCCACACTTACCCTCCTATGTGAGCGAACCAACCAAACTAACCCTTAACAAGTCAATATAATATCGACAGAAAGTAATGCGGAAGAATTAAACTCATTAATAAAAACCAATTCAGTAACTATTAATATTCAACATCTATTATTCCCCAAAATCTGGAAGTCATCACCACAAGAACATCTATGATCAAATTACTAACTAAAAATGTCTAAGAAGCTAAAAATACATAAGAAGCTAGTACATGCCGTAAGTTCAAGGCATTAAGACTTGAAGAAGAAGATCCAGTCCAAGCTAGAAGCATTAGCTCACCCTGAATTTCCGATGTAGTAAAGACTGGCTTGAATTACTGTTGAGTCGAAGACGACGGCACGTTTGCTGCACTCCACAAATACAAAGAAGAAAACATAAATGTAGGGGGTCAGCACAAAACACGGGTACTGAGTAGATATCATCGGCCAACTCAAAATAGAAAACAGTATATACCAAGTAATATCATAAAATCAACTATGATACTCAACATGTAGCAACAACAAGTACTATATCCTTAACAATTACCGTCAAGTTCACACATGAGGACTCAAGCCTCAATACCATACTCATTTGGGAATTATGTTCATTAGATTGAGTATATTAGCATAGTTCAAGATTCATTATCTTTATTTATTTTGTGTCGGTACGTGACACTCCGCTCCCTCATATTCTTTATTCCTCTTGTGTCGGTACGTGACACTCCGATCCCCTACTACTATGTGTCGGAACGTGACACTCCGATCCCCTAAATCTACGTGTCGGTTCGTGACACCTGATCCCCTAAATCTACGTGTCGGTTCGTGATACCCGATCCCCTAAATCTACATGTCGGTTTGTGACACCCTATCCCCTTAATCTACGTGTCGGTTCGTGACACCCGGTCCCCCTAATACTACGTGTCGGTTCGTGACACCCGATCCCTTAATTCTATGTGTCGGAACGTGACACTCCGATCCACTAATCTCATTCTATCAATTCATCAAGCCTTCTCTTATACAAAGGCATCATCAATCTCATTACCTTTAGTTTATCAAGCCTTCTCTCACACCAAGGCATTATCATTAGCAAAGAGATTAGGGTTTTGCAAGATTTGGGATTCAATAACTTCATCATGCTTATAAAATCACAATTATATATTCACATTCATGCAAGCATACAATTAAGCACATAGCAGGGTTTACAATACTATCGATACATATCATTCACTATTAAGAGTTTACTACGAATATCGTAAAGGAAACCATAACCTACCTCCACCGAAGATTAGTGATCAACAAGCAAATTCCCAATCTTTGTGTTTTCCTCTTCTCGATCAATTCTCTCTCTTTCTCTTTGTTCTTTCTAGTTTTCTTATTCAAACCCTCTTTATTTTACCCTAATTAGCATATAATTATGTATGAAAGATGGCAATAATAACTCCCTAATTAACTTAAGGTTACCTTTTTTAACCCCCAAGTAATTAGACTTATTAACCTTAACCCTCTAACTTTATAATTGAAGTGGGAATAGTCCAAAACGTCTCTTAAAACGTGTAAAAGAATCCGACCCAGACTGGGATTACGCAACCTGTGACGGCCCGTCGTGCCTGCGACGGTCCGTCCTGCAGGTCGTCGCAAGGTTCAGAGACTGGATTTCCGTCAAAGAGTCTGTGACGGTCCGTCACACCTGTGACGGTCCGTCCTGCCATTCCGTTACGAAGTTCAGAGAGTCGATTTTCAGTACCCAATTTCAGAATTTCTAAGTGTTTTGTGACGAGAACTGCGACGGTCCGTCGTCCGTCGTGCCCATGACGGTCCGTCGTGGGGTCCGTCGTCTCAGCCAATTTTCCAGAAATAAATCTGCTGCTCAAACGACTAAACAGGTTGTTACACTCAGTATAATTATTTAAATAATATATTTCCTAAATATCTAAGTTTTTAAAGATTAAAAATAAAAATTAGATATTTTTTGTAAACATGAGTATTGATAATTTCAACATTAAATTATTAGCCTTTATGATTCGTTTTAGTTGACCGAGGATGTGATTCTATAAATCAAATGATTTGAAGGTTTAGAAAAATGTTAGGAGTTTATAGTAGCCAATTTTCGTACAACATTTAAGGGGAAGAGTCGGGGTGGTTAGGGATTATATTAGTCTCTTCTTCGACTTGAATATTTATTATTATTATTATTGTCGTTGTTATTGTTGTTTTGTTGTTGTTATTTTTTTGTTGTTGTTGTTATTATTATTATTAATTTTAGTATTATTATATTATTAATATTTATTACGTGAGTAATACTTTATACTTGTTTGTCTTACTAATTGTTACTTGTTCCTTCATTGGTTGTGTCTATATTCCCTTTTTACGATCATTTTTTTCTTATTATTTTATATTTTTATTTTGATGTCATATTATTCTTGGAATTGTGTTTCATTAATTGTTCTTATGAGTTGAGGGTCTATTAGAAACAATCTTTCTACCTCACAAACATAGAAATACAACTTTACACGTGTCACGATATTCTCAAACCCCACAGATGAAATTATACTTAAAATATTATTATTAACTAGCTAAACTCAAAATAAGAACACTGAAAAAGGGGATTTAGCTGAATTTGAACTCTGGTAACCTGGGTGGTTTCTCTAGCTTGTACAAACATCACAAGGGCACTCATAGACTTCTCTTTGGTAAACTTCTGATTATTACTAATACTTTTAGTTTCTCAAGATCTCTCTCCTCTCTCTCTCTCGCTCTCTCTCTCTCTAGATATATCTATATATATATATATATATATATATATATTATATATATATATATATATATAATATATCTATATATATATATTTATATGTGACTTTTTAAAAGTTAACGTGTGCAAGTTTACCGAATATGCAATTGTGGGTCCACGTTTGTTTGTAGATTATTCTTGTACCATTAAATAGTTGCTTAATTTATAGGTTTTTATTTCTCAATAGCATGATAACACATTTTTGTTCTAACCAACCTGTATGAAATCAAAGGGAAAATATTATCTTTTATGTTAATCTGTTTTATGCATGCTTAAACACTAACCTATTTAGGTATGATAATCATGAAAACAAACCTCTACGATATAAATTCAGTTGTTAGTAAATTATTTAACCATACATCTTAATTTATTTATAAATTTTCTTTTTTTTTATCCATTTCAAAATGAATATTTTATGTTTAAGACTAGGCTGAAGTTGAGTAACGTTCTAATTACAGTCAGGGACAACTCAACATAAGTTGTAGCCTAAATTAAAACTAAAAACCTTTTATATGTATTTATTGAAACATATTTTTTTGTTAAATATTTTAGAAGCAAATAAGAACTTAATTTTTTTAAATATAAATGACTTCTTTGATGTTCCTTTTCAATTATTCATGTTAGGTGAAATTTATCAATTCAAGGTGAAAATATCCTTTCACTAATATATCATTATATGAATTGTTAGAATAGTTCTCTATAAGTAATAAGTTGAAATTTTTTAATAAATACAATAGTTAGAAGCATAAATTCATACTATAAGCTATTGATATTTTGATCATTAAGTAATTATGATTGTTGTAGTGTTTGAAACTTTATATGAGCAAGCAGAAAATAATTTGCAATTTACTATGTTCAACACTTTTTTAGCTATTAATTACATTTTGACCATAATTTTGTTCTTTGTAAAAATTTCAGGCCCCCCAATACATATTATTAATTGCATCGTTTCCCTCCCTAGATTAAATGTTGGATAGAACAAAGTGTTGAGTTTTAGCAAGTGTGAATGGGAAAAGAAAAGAGAGAATATGAAAAGTGAGGGAACTACTTTGGAGGGAAAATGAAAAGTCATTTGCAAAGTGCAAATGAAAATTTATTTCTCCCATATCCCCAAAAAAAGGGAAATTGTTGTCCTTATAGAAGGAAACACTTCCATTACTTCTTAAAGAGCTAAGAAGAAGATACCCCCTCGCGCCGTCGTCGTCGTCGCTCGCTCGGCTTTGGCTTTGGCTTTGGCTTTTGATTTGGCAAATGATTTGATTGATAAATTTTTGGACAAAACTTATTTAATCATTTTTTGTTAAATCAAATAAATCCTGTTAATATTATCTCTTATAAATTTGTCGGTAACAGTAACATTCAGAAATGTCGTTACTTTTCCAAAAAGTTGTTACTTTCCAAAAAGTAGTTATTTTTCTTAACAGACAATTTTTCGAAAAGTTGTTATTTCTTTCCAAAAGACACAACTTTCTGGATAAAGTGGGTCTGAACAGATTTCAATAAACAAATATGTTCCTTGCTGAAAATGGCTATAAAAGGAAGTCATTTTTTTATTTATTAAACATTGAAAAAAAATTTCTCTCTCAAATAAAATCAAAGTAGTGTCAGTCGATTGAGTCTGTGTGACTTGTTGATGTTCTTAAGTTCGTTGAAGTTAAAGAAGTTTGAGGTACCGCTATTTCTTTAACACGTTAAATCCGTTTTATCTTGGGAGAAATTAATCCATAACCTTTGGTACAGTGAGGGGATTAAATTTCTTAAGGACACACAGTAGTTTCTGTGGACACAGATTAATTCTTGTATTTTATATTTTTTTCTGCTTCATCTTATTTCTATTTCTGTTTATTAACCTTATAAATTCAGGTTATTGTAAGGATAACAATCTTATGAAATTTAACAGTTTGTGTATTTGAGGTTTCTGGAGATTAAAACCTTTATGGTTTTGTACTCTGCTTGAATTTTTAAAATTCATTCGATTAACGATTAAAAGAACATAAAAACTTTATCGTTAAATCAGAAACAGTTTGTGTAAAGATTTGTTATTTACTGTTAGTTTTTTAAATACTTAATTTATCTGCCATTTGTGACAGAAACAATGACTAATTCAAGTCAAACAAAAGTTGAAACAATAAGTGCTGCAACAACAACGGTTGCACATAATCGTTCAAATGCTGCCTTAGCACCGGCTGAGAAACCTGCAAAGTTTTCTGGAGTCGACTTTAAGAGATGGCAGCAAAAGATGTTCTTCTATCTCACTACGTTGAGTCTGCAGAAGTTCATCAATGAGAATGTTCCTGTTATGTCAGATGAAACTCCGGCTGATGAACGATTCTTGGTAACAGAAGCATGGACACACTCAGATTTTTTATGTAAAAATTATATTTTGAGTGGTCTGCAAGATGATATGTACAATATGTACAACAATGCCAAAACCTCAAAAGAACTCTGGGATGCTTTAGAAAAGAAGTACAAAACAGAAGATGGCGGAATGAAGAAATTCATTGTGGAAAAATTTCTGGACTATAAGATGATAGACAGTAAGACAGTCGTCACCCAAGTTCAAGAATTGCAGGTCATAATCCATGATCTACTTGCTGAAGGATTGATTGTGAATGATGTTTTTCAAGTGGCTGCAATTATTGAAAAGTTACCTCCATTGTGGTAGGACTTTAAAAAAACTACTTGAAACACAAACGTAAGGAGATGACTGTTGAAGATCTCATAGTAAGGTTGACAATCGAAAAGGATAATAAGGCTACAGAAAAGAGGTCACGTGGTAATTCAGCAATATCTGGAGTAAATTTTATTGAAGAAGATCCCACAAAATTAAAGAAAAGAAAGAAAGCATTTGGTCCAAAAAACAATCCTCCTAAGAAGAAGTTCAATGGAAACTGCTTTAATTGTGGTAAACATGGTCATAGGGCTAATGAATGCCGGGGTCCTAAGAAGGACAAGAAAAAGAAGGATCAAGCAAACTTGGCTGAATCCAAAGGACAAATGGACGATCTCTGTGCAATGCTTTCAGAATGTAACTTGATTAGAAATCTAAGAGAATGGTGGATAGATTCTGGAGCCTCATGCCATGTTTGTGCCAACAAAGAATTATTTTCATCATATACTCCAGCACTTACAAATGAAAAATTATTTATGGCAAACTCCGCTATTTCAAAGGTGGAAGGAACAGACAAAGTCCTATTAAAGATGACATCAGGCAAGGTGGTGACTTTGAATAGGGTCTCGTATGTTCCAGAATTGAGAAAGAATTTAGTTTCAATTCCAGTTTTGACCAAGAATGGATTTAAATGTGTATTTATTTCTTATAAAGTAGTAGTAAGGAAAAATGATATGTATGTAGGAAAAGGCTACCTTAGTGATGGCCTTTTCAAACTCAATGTAATTGCAGTTGAAATGAATAAAGATTTTGCTTCTTCTTACTTACTTGACTCTAAATGTTTATGGCATGAACGTTTGGGACACGTTAAAAACAAAACCTTGCAAAAACATATTAACTTAAATATTTGCCAAAATTTGAGTGCAATAAATCAAGATGTCAAATTTGTGTTGAATCTAAGTATGCAAAACATTCTTATAAATCTGTTGAAAGGAATTAAAATCCTTTAGAATTGATTCACACTGATATTTGTGACATGAAGTCAACACCATCACATGGTGGGAAAAAGTATTTCATAACTTTTATTGACGATTGCACTAGATATTGTTATGTCTATTTGCTAAATAGTAAGGATGAAGCAATAGATGCATTTAGGCAATATAAAACTCAAGTAGAAAATCAGTTAGATAAAAATAGCAAAATGATCAGAAGTGATAGAGGTGGAGATTATGAATCTCCAGTTGCAGAAATATGTTTAGATAATGGAATAATCCATCAAACTATTGCTCCCTACAATCCTCAGTCTAATGGAAATGCAGAAAGAAAAAAATGAAATTTAAAAGAAATGATGATTGCATTACTTATAAGTTCAGGTTTACCACAGAACTTGTGGGGGGAAGCTATCCTTACAGCAAATCAGATACTTAACAGAGTTCCTCACTCAAAGACAAATGTAATTCTATATGAGAAATGGAAAGGTAGAAAACCCAATTTGAAATATTTCAAAGTGTGGGGGTGTCTAGCCAAAGTCCAAGTTCCTATACCTAATAGGGTAAAAATAGGACCAAAGACTGTGGATTGTGTATTCATTGGATATGCCACAAACAGGAAGGCATGTCGATTTTTGGTTCATAAGTCCGAACATCCGGATATTCATGATAATACGGTAATGGAATTAGATAGTGCTGAATTTTTTTAACATATCTATCCGTATAAAACTAGACTTGAGTCATCTAGTGGGGGATCTAAACTACCCAGAGAATAACCAAAAGAGAATGAACAAAATGAAGAAAGTCCAAGACGCAGTAAACGTCAAAAGACATCTACTTCATGTGGATCCGATTTTGTAACATTTCTTCTTGAAAGTGAGCCTCAAACATTCAAGGAAGCAATGATTTCTAGCGACTCAACCTCTTGGCAGGAGGTTGTTAATAGTGAAATTGAATCAATCTTAAGCAATCATACTTGGGAGTTGGTTGATCTTCCTCCAGGGAACAAACCCTTGGGTTCAAAATGGATCTTTAAAAGGAAGATGAAAGACGATGGAACTATTGACAAATATAAAGCAAGACTTGTTGTCAATGGTTTTAGACAAAAAAAGGTCTTGATTATTTTCACATATACTCGCCAGTGACTAGGATTACATCAATTCGGATGTTAATTGCACTAGCTGCAGTATACGGTCTTGAAATTCATCAAATGGATGTGAAAACAGCCTTCTTAAATGGAGAGCTTGAAGAAGAAATTTACATAGAACAACCTGAGGGTCTTTTAGTTCCTGGTAAAGAAAAGAAAGTGTGCAACTTATTAAGTCACTTTATGGGCTAAAACAAGCACCAAAACAATGGCATGCAAAGTTTATCAAACCATGTTGTCAAATGGATTTAAGATCAATGAACGTGATAAATGTGTTTACATTAAAGATACTCCAAATCAGGAAGTTATTCTACGCCTATATGTAGATGATGTGCCTATAATGAGCAAAGACATTGGTAATAAAAAGCTACAAAGTGTATGCTTGCTAGTAAGTTTGATATGAAAGATTTAGGAGTTGCTGATTTGATATTAGGAATTAAAATTCTTATTAACTACTAACGGTCTAGCATTGTCTCAAACTCATTATATTCAAAAGATACTTCAAAAATTCAAATTTTTGAATTTTAAAAGGGCAAAGACTCCAATTAATGTAAATCTTCATCTTGCAAAGAATAAAGGCAAAAGTCAGTCTCAATTGGACTATGCTAGCGTATTGAGAATCTTAATGTATGTCATGAATTATACACGACCAGACATAGCTTGCGCTATCAGTAAACTGTGTCGATACACAAGTATTCCTAATCATAATCATTGGTTCGCAATGAAGAGAGTTTTGGGATACTTAGATGACACTCAAAACTATGTTTTACATTACAACAGATATCCAGTCGTTCTTCAAGGATATAGTGATGCAAATTGGATTACTGGGTCAACTGAAACAAAATCCACAAGTGGATACGTTTTTACTATTGGTGGAGGAGCAATATCTTGGAAATCATCCAAACAAACATGTATAGCTCGCTCTACAATGGAGTCTGAATTCATTTCTTTAGACAAGGAGAGTGAAGAAGCTGAATGGCTCCGGAATTTCTTAGAAGACATTCCATTTTGGCCCAAACCAATGGCCCCTATATGCATACATTGTGATAGTCAAGCTGCAATAGGAAGGGCTGGAAGCATTATGTATAACGGCAAGTCTCGTCACATAAGACAAAGAAATAACTCTGTGAGACAACTACTCTCTAGTGGAATTATCAAAATTTACTATGTGAAGTCAAAATATAACGTATCAGATCCACTTAAAAAAGGCCTAAATATAGAGGGAGTTGAGAAATCATCGACGGGAATGGGACTATGGCCGAGAACAAGTAATCGTGGCGGTAACTCATCCTAGAAGACTGGAGATCCCAAGATCTAGGTTCAAGGAGATAAAACAAAGTCATTGATGATGGTTCAACATTGTCAAAGGAAAAAATAAAATAAAATTATTATTATTATTTTATGGTCCATTGATGAGATAATGTTTAGAAACCAGGATAAAGACATAAGAACTTTTTAATGGTTTCTAAGTTTTATACAGGGTATATCAAATGGTGTATCTATGGGATAACATATTTAGAAATCACCTATGTAAGTGTGAAGTGTAAGCCGCTTCAAGGAGAATCCTGTAAGGCCAGTTCTTTAAGCACTTACTATATGTGTTCATGGCTGAAACGAACAAAACAATGAGAACTAAGAACAGTTCAAGGGTTGATTGTGTGACATATGTTGTCTAGGTATACACCAAAGCTCGACGGTTCAAAGATATCAAATCTACCGATTGACCGAGTATATCCGATATATGTTGACTACGGAAGTTTAAAGGGAAACCTACTTATATAGATCCGATTAACCTTTACCTACAAGATACACAAGTTTTTTCATGCATATGTTTTCACAATAGCCTTCCCCATTCATGTGAGGGATTGTTGGGTTTTAGCAAGTGTGAATGGGAAAAGAAAAGAGAAAATATAAAAAGTGAGGGAACTACTTTGGAGGGAAAATGAAAAGTCATTTGCAAAGTGCAAATGAAAAGTCATTTCTCCCATATCGGCAAAAGAAAGGGAAATTGTTGTCCTTATAGAATGAAACACTTCCATTACTTCTTAAAGAGCTAAGAAGAAGATGCCCCCTTGCGCCGTCGTCGTCGTCGCTCGCTCGGCTCGGCTTTGGATTTGGATTTGGATTTGGATTTGGATTTGGATTTGGCAAATGATGTGATTGATTGATAAATTTTTGGAAAAAATTTATTTCATCAATTTTTGTTAAATCAAATAAATCCTGTTAATATTATCTCTTATAAATTTGCGGGTAACGGTAACATTCCGAAAAGTCGTTACTTTTCCGAAAAGTCGTTACTTTCCAAAAAGTAGTTATTTTTCTTAACAGACACAATTTTTTGAAAAGTTGTTATTTTTCCGAAAGACACAACTTTCTGGATAAAGTGGGTCTGAACAGATTTCACTGAACAGACATGTTCCTTGCAGAAAATGGCTATAAAAGAAAATCATTTTTTGATATTTTAAACACTGAAAATTTTTCTCTCTCTACATTTATTTTTCTCTCAAATAAAATCAAAGTAGTGTCGATCGACTAAGTCTGTGTGACTTGTTGTTGTTCATATGTTCGTTGAAGTTAAAGAAGTTTGAGGTACTGCTATTTTAATAACAGGTTTAATCCGTTTTTTCTTGGGAGAAATTAGTCCATAACCTTGGGTACAGTGAGGGGATTAAATTTCTTAAGGACACACAGTAGTTTCTGACGACTCGGATTAATTCTTGTATTTTATATTTTGTTGCTTCATATTATTTCTGTTTCTGTTGATTAATCTTATAAATACAGGTTATTGTACGGATAACACAAAGTTTCTAGCCAAAAATCAGTATAGCGAAATAGTAACTTCTATTTTATTTTATATGGCCAAGAGAAAGATGTCAAAAACATATTTTGGTTTCTTAAATAATTCATCAAAAATCTAATAAGATTCTATTTCTGTCGTTGAATTAATAAACTCGAAATTTTGAATTCATATATGAAAACATTAAGTATCTAATAAACTCCATGTGAGCCGCAGTTCAATACATCCACAAAATTCTTCACCATGCTTTGTTTCAACGTATTGCAATTGATATTCACAATAAACCTAATCTGCTAATGCTATAAAAAAACACAATTCTTGACCTCCGCCCTTTTCTACCTACACGGATGCCTTCCCTTCCTTGCAAAGCGAACCTAGTCAAGCAATGGAAGGAGAAAGGAAAAAGACCTTCCTCACGCACAGACAGACCATCTTTAGCAAAGTCCCTCCTTCCCAAGCTTATCATCTGCCAAACTCAAAAGAAATGAAAAACCAAATATGAAAAACTTTTGACTTGGTATGTCAACACAATTTGATTGTAGTTGAAAGAAGATATGTCTTCTGAGTGGAAGATGATCCAATTTCTGATAATTTTGTTTCAATATATATCTTACTAAGAAAAAATAATAAGGTTGAATTTGTGCAAGTTAACAACACCAATAAAAAACTCATTGTAGAGTGTATACATATCTTACCTCTACCTAGTAGAGATAGGGGTTATTTTAGGTAGATTGTTATATGTAAATAGTGAACTCAACGACAATAACAATGTACAAAAAATATGAATTTTCAAATAGTAGAATATTCGTATGGCCAATATTAAGCAGGTAATAACTTGGATTCTTGAATAAGTCAATGCAGGAGATGATTTTACCATGGAATCATTATCCTTTACATGATTCAATACATGCATTAGAGTTGGCTCATCTGAAGTATTGTTGGAAGTTGTCGGGTTACCAGACATTTGAAGGGCATGTGGTTTTGAATATAGTAAGAAAATCACGAAGTACCCCTCTTTGCTTTTAAAGAATATATATGCCTGCTCTGCAAAAATAAGATCTTCTTGAACATAATCAACCTATGACAATCAAAAAATATATCAAGTTAGTTATCATGAAAACACAAACTTTCTAACAAAATAAGGAACATCTACTATTTTCAGTACCTTCTCATCATCAAATTATTACCATTCATTTGACGTACAACGAATAAAGTTGTAATAGTATCCTGAAGATATTGAAGAGAGAGAATGCACTATAACTGCATAGAAATCACATTTAATTTTTTCCTATTTAGAAAAGGAAAATTTGAAGCAACATCATGTTACTGCTAACAAAAGATAGAATGTTTGTCAAAATATAATTAAGATACTCACATTATTGATGTTATTGGTATAAAGAAGCATGTCCGATTCTAGAGGAAATGAAACATGCTTTTCCACGTTTTGAACAACTTATTTTTTAATTGCTTCAAATGTAGGACAACAACAGTAGGGGAATGATCAACGAGGAGCTGCTTCTCCAATGACCCTTTTGTCTTGCACCTTTCATAGGAGAACTCAATTTTCTTTATTTTAGTGAAAGACTCCATTGCGGCTGGTAAACTATGAACGTCCTCAATCTCAATGATTAAGTCGATTAGAGGATCAGGTGTGATAGATGAATATCCACAATTGCTACAACATAGATGAAATTGAAAAAAGTAGATTAACAATTTAAGTAAAATATTTAGAAGTGGGGTCTACAGAGGATTGACTATACACAAACTTTACCTATACATTAGAAGGTAGAGAGGATGCAACTGATAAATCATTGGCTCAAGTGAAAGCCTTACAAAATATTTAAAAAAAATAAAAATATGAGAAAAAAACGACAATAAGATGAAATAGAGAGAACAAATATCCAAATGCTTACATTGCTCACAAGGAGGACACCAAAAGCCTTCCTTCACAATGTTGTGTTTTCTCTCTAAATAGTTACAACAAATTTCAAATTTATTGGAAAGCACTACAATAATTCATCTGCATCTTCTTGTTTGTTCACATTGACTATGACGAAAAATCTTATATTTTCATAATGCCAAGAAACACAAAGATATATAAGGTACATAGTGATAGTTAAATGATCTCTAAAAAATAAATTAAAGTAAACTTTAGAAGGAAATAAATAAATAATTTGGTTTGGATATATTTCTCAACTGGATTACAAGTTCCATCATCGAGACAAAAAACCTCCCATAAAATATCGAAAAGTGAATAAGTTCTCGGATTATGCATAACGCACAATATCTGTAATCATAAGGTGCAACATGAAACGATGATAAGCTAAGGTAAGAGAAAAAAATGGATAAAAAAACGAAAAAATCTTAAGTTGATACTTACTTTGAAATTGAGATACGTTATCGATCGATTTGAGGAGTTGGAGCAACACAACAGTGTGCATAAAAGATTGCACAACCGCATTTAAAAAGCATGTGTTGCCTAAGTTACGCATGCTAATGCCCTAAAATGACAACTTAATATGTAGAACACTAAAAATCATTAACATTTTAATTAAATTTATACAATCAAGTATATAAATATTTTACAACAATTTAATTTATAGAAAGGATGAATTACGTTTTTATCCTCTCTATAAATTAAATTGTTGTGAAATATTTTAATATTTGATTGTATAAATTTAATTAAAATGTTAATAATTTTCTGGATTCCTAACAATAATTCCTAATTAAATATCTAATTTATTAATATTTATTATTTATAATCTATATGTATATAACAGGTAACGACCTTTTTAGTCGTTTTGAGCAGTAGAGTATTTCTGGTAACTAACTTTCTGAGTCGACGGATCCCACGACGAACCGTCATGGGCACGACGGACCATCGAGGGGGTCTCGTTCCAAAACACTTAGATTCTGAAAATTTGGATACTGAGATCGACTCTCCGAACTTCATGAAGAAATGGAAGGACGGACCGTCGTTTGCACGACGGGCCGTCACAAATCTTTCCACAAAATTAACTCTCTGATCTTTGTGACGGACCTGTAGGACGGACGGTCAAAGTCATGACGGACCGTCACAGGCTCCCTAAGTCCACTCGCGTCGGAATTCTGCTAAAGTTTTTAAAGGGGCGTTTTGGACTATTCATGCTTATAATTATAAAATTAGTGGGTTAATGTTAATAATTCAATTACATGGGGGTTAAAGGAGATAACCTTGAAATAAATAGTGGGTTCTTTTTATCATCTTTTATACTTAATTATATGACAATTAGGGTAAAAGAAAACGGGTTTTGAATAAGAAAAACAGAAAGAACAGAGAGAGAACGGAGAAACGAGCGAGAGAAAGAGAAGAAAGCAGAGGAAAGCAAAGGTTTTGGGAAGATAGCTTGCGTGATCACGGATTCTTCTGTGGAGGTAGGTTATGGTTTATACTATCTCATAGTAAACTCTTAATAGCGAATGATATGTGTTGGGTAGTATTGTAAAGTCTTCTATATGCTTAATTGTGTGCTTGCATGATGTGATTATGTAATTGTAATTGATTGGGAAGATAAGGCTGTGAATCTTAAATCTTAAATTTACTTTGTTAATGATGATGCCTTGGAATAAAAGAAGGCTTGATGAACTAAAGTAATTAGATTAGAGGATCGGGTGTCACGTTCCGACACCAGGATAGTATTAGAGGATCGGGTGTCACGTTCCGACACCAGGATAGTATTAAAGGATCGGGTGTCACGTTCCGACACCAGGATAGTAGAGGATCGGAGTGTCACGTTCCGACACCAGGATAGTAGGGGATCAGAGTGTCACGTTTCGACACCAGGATAGTAGTAGTGGAGCGGAGTGTCACGTACGGACACAAGAGGTATAAAGAGAATGTATCTTGAATTATGTTAATATACTCAATTTTAAAGAACTAATTCCCGAATGAGTATGATGGGGAGGCTTGAGTCCTCATTGATGTGCTGGGTGTTGTGGCCAATGGTTACGATATTTGTTGTTATCACCTGTTGAGAATATTAGTTGATTTTATGTTATTATCTGACATATACTGCTTTCTATTTTGAGTTGGCCGATGATACCTACTCAGTACTTGTGCTTTGTACTGACCCCTACTTGTATTTGTTTTTCTTTGATTATTTGTGGAGTGCAGCAAACGTGCCATCGTCTTCTACTCGTCCTCAACTCTAGCCACTCTTCATCACGCAAGATTTCAGGGTGAGCTATTGCTTCTAGCTTGGACTGGATTCTTTCCTTCGCGTCTTGATGTCTTGAAGTTCGGACATGGACCATCTCTTTTATTATTTTAGCTTCTTAGATACTCTTAGTTTTAGTAATTTGAGGATTGATGTTCCTGTGGTAATGACTTCTAGATTTTGGGAATAATAAGTATTGAGTTTTTAGAAGTTATTTAATCGATTTTCATTAATGAGTTTAAGTCTTCCGCATTATATTCTATTTATTATGTTGAAATGTTGGGGTTTAGATTGGTTGGTTCGCTCGCATAGTAGGATAAGTGTGGGTGCCACTCGCGGCTCGTTTTGGGTTGTGACAAACTTGGTATCAGAGCATTAGGTTCGTTGGTCTCATCACACAAGAACAAGTCGAGTAGAGTCTTAAGGAATGGTAGGGGGACGCCTTTACTTTTCTTTGATAGGCTATAGGACTTTAGGAAAATTCTATTCTTTCTTTCGTGCTATTACTTGGATCCAATTGGTATCTAGGTGATACAAATTGGTATGACCATCTTCACTCTATTTCGCAGATGGTTAGAACTAGAGCAACAACTGCGCCAACACCAACACCGGCAAGACAAGATGCGTCTGAGCCAGCCAATAGGGCTGTAGCTCGAAGAGGAGTAGTGGCAAGAGGACGTGGTAGAGGTCGCGGGAGAACGTCCTCTAGAGGAAGAGGAAAAGAACCTGGCCCATCTAGTACTAGGGCGGTGACTCCTCCACCGATTGAGGAAGTAGTAAGAGAGGGTGAGGAAGGGGAAAATGAGCAAGTGAAGAATGAGGAATTACCACCCCAACCTACCCCAGAGATGATTAATCAGGTTCTTGCTTATCTTAGCGGGTAATCTGATCAAAGCCAGACACCTCCAGTGTTTTCTGCACCAGCACCTCAAGTTCCGGAAGTACAACAGGCAGCTGTTGAGGCTCCCCGCATGGATGCCTCATTGGAAATAGGCACGTTTCCTCGATTGACTACAGGGCCTATAATGACGAGTGATCAGCACGAACTTTTCAGTAAGTTCTTGAAATTGAAACCTCCAGTTTTCAAGGGTGCTGAATCTGAGAATGCCTATGATTTTCTGGTTGATTGTCATGAGTTGCTACATAAGATGGGCATAGTAGAACGATTTCGTGTTGAGTTTGTGACCTATCAGTTTCAAGGGAACGCCAAAATGTGGTGGCGGTCATATGTTGAGTGTCAACCCGCAAAGGCACCACCTATGACTTGGGCGTCATTCTCTAGATTATTTATGGAGAAGTATATCCCCCAGACCTTGAGGGATAGGAGGAGAGATGAGTTCTTGAGCCTAGAGCAAGGCAGGATGTCGGTTACTGCGTATGAGGCTAAGTTTCGTGCATTATCCAGGTATGCCACCCAGCTTTGTTTCAGTCCACAAGAGAGGATTTGCCGTTTTATGAAGGGGTTGAGGTCAGATTTGCGGATTTCAGCCTTACAGGTAGCGGCTACAGCAAAATCCTTTCAGGAAGTGGTAGACTTCATGATAGAGGTGGAGGGAGTGAAGCCAGATGACTTCACCATGGCATCGACATCTAAAAGGTTTCGTAAGGGAGGTGAGTTTAATGGTTCTTACTCTAGAGGGCAGGGTTCAGGAGGTTATCCAGCCCGACCTATTCAGTCTTCACTACAGGCTGTAGTTGGGGGTCCACCGCAGACTGGTCAACATTTCTCTGAGTTTGGAGGTTATCCCCAGACTTCGTCATTCTCACAGAGACCTATGCTTGAATCCAGAGAGTGTTATGGATGTGGGGATACTGGACACATTAAGAGGTATTGTCCAAAACAGAGTTACCGACCTCCAATAGTTAGAGGTAGAGGTGGTCATGGAAGAGGCCGTCATTCTGGAGGACGTGGTGGCCGAGGTAATGGTGGTCACCAAAATGGCCAGGGTGACGGGCAAACTGGAGCCACTACAGCACAACATGGTAGGGGCAACGGGCAGACAGGTGATAGGGCCCATTGTTACACTTTCCCAGGGCGGTCTGAAGCGGAGACATCTGATGTTGTTATCACAGGTAATCTTTTAGTTTGTGATTGCATGGCTTCTATATTATTTGATCCTGGCTCCACATTTTCATATGTATCTTCCTCATTTGCTACTGGTCTTAATTTACATTGTGAATTGCTTGACATGCTTATTCGGGTTTCTATTCCAGTGGGTGAGTTTGTGATAGTTGAAAAGGTATATAGGTCTTGTCTGGTGACTTTTGTGGGGAGCAATACTCATGTAGAGTTGGTTATTTTACAAATGGTTGATTTCGATGTAATTCTGGGTATGACTTGGCTTTTTCCAAATTTTGCAATCTTAGATTGTAATGCTAAAACTGTAACATTGGCCAAGCCTGGGGCAGATTCGTTAGTGTGGGAGGGTGATTACACTTCCACTCCAGTTCGTATCATCTCCTTTCTTCGTGCTAAGAGAATTGTTAGTAAAGGGTGTTTAGCTTTCTTGGCACACCTCAGAGATGATACTACCCAAGTACCTTCAATGAGTCGGTTTCGATAGTCCTTGAGTTTCTGGATGTGTTTCCTGCAAACCTTTGGTATGCCACCGGATAGAGATATTGACTTTTGCATTGATCTTGAACCGGGTACTCGCCCCATTTCCATACCCCCTTATAGAATGGCTCCCGCGGAGTTAAGGGAGTTAAAGGCTCAACTTCAAGAATTTTTAGGAAAAGGCTTCATTAGACCAAGTGCATCCCCTTGGGGTGCTCCTGTTTTGTTTGTGAAGAAGAAGGATAGGAGTTTTCGGATGTGCATAGACTACAGGCAACTGAATAAGGTAACTGTTAAGAACAAGTATCCGCTTCCTCGCATCGACGATTTGTTCGACCAGTTGCAAGGTGCTTGTACCTTCTCAAAAATTGATTTGAGATCTGGTTACCATCAATTGAAAATACGGGCAACGGATGTGCCCAAGACTTCTTTTCGGACCAGGTATGTGCATTATGAGTTCTTAGTAATGTATTTTGGGCTTACGAATGCCCATGCTGCTTTCATGAGCTTGATGAATAGGATTTTTAAGCCATATCTGGATCTCTTTGTCATTGTATTCATTGATGATATACTGGTATACTCAAAGAGCAAGAAGGAACATGATGAGCACTTGAAAATGTATTTGAAATGTTGAGGGAGAAAAAGCTTTATGCCAAATTCTCCATGTGTGAGTTTTGGCTAGATTCAGTGTCCTTCTTAGGGCATGTGGTTTCTAAGGATGGAGTGATGGTGGATCCTTCTAAGATCGAAGCAGTGAAGAGTTGGGCAAGACCTACTAATGTTACAGAAGTAAGGAGTTCTGTTGGTTTAGCTAGCTACTACCGTCGATTTGTCAAGGGATTTTCTTCCGTTGCTTCCCAACTGACAAATTTGACTAAGCAGAGTGTCTCATTTGTATGGTCGGACGATTGCAAAGAAAGCTTTCAGAAGCTCAAGACCTTGTTGACTACTGCACCAATCCTTACCCTGCCAGTGGAAGGTAAAAATTTCATTGTTTATTGTGATGCATTCTATTCGGGTTTGGGTGCAGTGCTAATGCAAGAGAATAATGTAATTGCTTATGCTTCGAGGCAATTAAAGGTGCACAAACGTAATTATCCAACCCATGATTTGGAGTTGGCTGCGGTAGTGTTTGCATTAAAGCAATGGAGACACTATCTATATGGGGTTAAGTGTGAAGTCTATGCGGATCATCGTAGCCTACAGTATGTCTTTACACAGAAAGATTTGAATTTGAGAAAGAGGAGGTGGATGGAACTACTGAAGGACTATGATGTCACTATCTTGTATCATCCGGGAAAAGCTAACGTGGTGGCAGATGCGTTAGGGAGAAAAACAGGAAGCATGGGAAGCCTAGCTCACTTATAGGTTTCCAGACGCCCATTGGCTAGAGAAGTTCAGACTCTCGCTAATGACTTTATGAGGCTAGAAGTAAATGAGGAGGGAGGATTTTTTGCTTGTGTGGAGGCAAGATCTTCCTTTCTTGACAAGATTAAGGGAAAGCAGTTTACTGATGAGAAACTGATCCAGATCCGAGATAAGCTGTTGCGAGGAGAGTCTAAAGAAGCACAAATCGATGAGGAAGGTGTTTTGAGAATTAAGGTAAGGGTATGTGTACCCCGCGTCGATGATTTGATTCACACTATTCTTTCAGAGGCTCATAGTTCAAGGTATTCTATACATCCTGGTGCAACCAAGATGTATCGTGACCTAAAGCAACATTTTTGGTGGAGTAGAATGAATCGTGACATTGTTGAGTTTTGTTGCTCAATGCCCGAATTGTCAGCAAGTAAAGTATGAACACCAGAGGCTTGGAGGGACACTTCAGAGAATGCCCATTCCTGAATGGAAGTGGGAGAGAATTGCAATGGACTTCGTGGTTGTTCTTCCCAAGACAATGGGTAACTATGACTCCATTTGGGTAATTGTTGATAGGTTAACTATGTCTGCTCACTTCATTTCGGTCAAGGTGACTTACAATGCAGAGAAGTTAGCCAAACTTTACATCTCGGAAGTTGTTCGATTGCATGGGGTTCCACTCTCCATCATATCAGATAGAGGTACACAATTTACTTCTAAGTTTTGGAGAACATTGCAAGCTGAATTAGATACTAGGTTGGACCTTAGTACTGCGTTCCATCCTCAGACCGATGGTCAGTCTGAGCGAACGATTCAGGTTTTGGAGGATATGCTTCGTGCATGTGTGATAGAATTTGGTGGTCATTGGGATAACTTCCTACCCTTAGCAGAATTCTCATACAATAATAGCTATCACTCAAGTATTGGTATGGCCCCATTTGAGGCACTGTATGGGAGGAGATGTAGGTCTCCCATTGGTTGGTTTGATGCACTTGAGGTTAGACCTTGGGGTACTGACCTTCTGAGGGAATCCTTAGATAAAGTGAAATGCATTCAAGAAAAGCTTTTAGCGGCACAAAGTAGGCAGAAAGAATATGCAGATCGAAAAGTTAAAGACTTGGAGTTTATGGAGGGTGAGCAAGTCTTGCTGAAGGTTTCGCCCATGAAAGGGGTGATGCGGTTTGGTAAGGGAGGTAATCTTAGTCCGAGGTATATTGGTCCATTTGAAGTTCTGAAGCGGGTGGGGGAGGTAGCTTATGAATTAGCCTTTCCCCCAGGACTGTCAGGAGTGCATTCAGTATTTCATGTGTCTATGTTGAAAAGATACCACGGGGATGGGAACTACATCATTAGTTGGGATTCAGTTCTGCTTGATGAGAATTTGTCTTATGAGGAGGAGCCTGTTGCTATTTTAGACAGAGAAGTCCGCAAGTTGAGGTCAAGCGTGATTGCGTCCATCAAAGTTCAATGGAAGAATCGACAAGTTAAAGAATCTACTTGGGAGAAGGAGGCTGATATGCAAGAAAGATACCCACACCTGTTTACAGATTCAGGTACTCCTTTTCGCCCTTTTTTTTCTTCTTGTGATCGTTCGAGGACGAACGATGGGTAAATTTGTATCTATTGTAACGACCAGTTTAGTCGTTTTGAGCAGTATAGTATTTCTTGTAATAACTGTCTGAGTCGACGGATTCCACGACGGACCGTCATGGGCACGACGGACCGTCGAGGGGGTCTCGTTCCAAAACACCTAGATTCTGAAAATTTGGGTACTGAGATTGACTCTCTGAACTTCACGACGAAATGGCAGGACGGACCGTCGTTGGCATGACAGGCTGTCACAAATCTTTCCATAGAATTAACTCTCTGATCATTGTGACGGACCTGCAGGACGGACCGTCACAGTCATGACGGACCGTCACAAGCTTCGTAAGTCCACTCGGGTCGGAATTCTGCTAAAGTTTTTAAAGGGGCGTTTTGGACTATTCATGCTTATAATTATTAAGTTAGTGGATTAATGTTTAATAATTCAATTACTTGGGGGTTAAAGGAGATAACCTTGAAATAAATAGTGGGTTATTTTTATCATCTTTTATACTTAATTATATGACAATTAGGGTAAAATAAAAAGGGTTTTAAATAAGAACAACAGAAAGAACAGAGAGAGAAGGGAGAAACGAGCGAGAGAAAGAGAAGAACGCAGAGGAAAGCAAAGGTTTTGGGAAGATAGCTTGTGTGATCATGAATTCTTCGGTGGAGGTAGGTTATGGTTTATACTATCTCATAGTAAACTGTTAATAGCGAATGATATGTGTTGGGTAGTATTGTAAAGTCTTCTATATGCTTAATTGTGTGCTTGCATGATGTAATTATGTAATTGTGATGGATTGGGAAGATGAGGCTGTGAATCTTAAATCTTAAATTTACTTTGTTAATGATGATGCCTTGGTATAAAAGAAGGCTTGATGAACTAAAGTAATGAGATTAGAGGATCGGGTGTCACGTTCCGACACCAGCATAGTATTAGAGGATCGGGTGTCACGTTCTGACACCAGGATAGTATTAGAGGATCGGGTGTCACGTTCCGACACCAGGATAGTAGAGGATCGGAGTTTCACGTTCCGACACCTGGATAGTAGGGGATCGGAGTGTCACGTTCTGACACCAGGATAGTCGTAGTGGAGCGGAGTGTCACGTACCGACACAAGAGGAATAAAGAGAATGTATCTTGAATTATTTTAATATACTCAATTTTAAAGAACTAATTCCCAAATGAGTATGATGGGGAGGCTTGAGTCCTCATTGATGTGATGGGTGTTGTGGCCAATGGTACGGTAGGTATTTGTTGTTATCACTTGTTGAGAATATTAGTGTTTTTTTTTATGTTATTATCTGACATATATTGCTTTCTATTTTGAGTTTGCCAATGATTCCTACTCAGTACTTGTGCTTTGTACTGACCCCTACTTGTATTTGTTTTTATTTGATTATTTGTGGAGTGCAGCAAACGTGCCATCGTCTTCAACTCGTCCTCAACTCTAGCCAGTCTTCATCACGTCGGATTTCAGGGTGAGCTATTGCTTCTAGCTTGGACTGGATTCTTTCCTTCGCGTCTTGATGTCTTGAAGTTCGGACATGGACCATCTCTTTTATTATTTTAGATTCTAAGATACTCTTAGATTTAGTAATCTGAGGATAGATGTTCTTGTGGTGATGACTTCCAGATTTTGGGAATAATAAGTATTGAGTTTTTAGAAGTTATTTAATCGATTTTCATTAATGAGTTTAAGTCTTCCGCATTATATTCTGTTTATTATGTTGAATTGTTGGGGTTTAGATTGGTTGGTTCGCTCGCATAGTAGGATAAGTGTGGGTGCCACTCGCAGCTCGTTTTGGGTCGTGACATAACATTCATAATTTTTTTTTAAAAAAAAGGTCTCTACTTAAATTGCTATACTTCTCTTCTCATAACTTTTTCCTTTAATCCCTCCTATAAATAATATAATTTATATTGATAAAGTATTATTTTTTATGATAAATAACGAAATTTGATGATTTAAATTGTGCAAAGCTGCAAAATGGAGAACACACATTGATAATGTCCTCTTGATTATTATTAAAGATTGACTCTAGCTTCACAAATTTAGATTCATTAATTGATGCTTAGTTACGTGATAAGAACTTTAGTTGTTCTTTCTACATGGTTTCCTAACTTTAATTTTCTTTTTCTTATTCTTCATTTATTTATTATTAATTTTTAAATTACTTATTCAACTTATATACTCATGATATCCATCACTATCATATTTTCATATTCATAACATTCAAGAATTTAAACAAAAACTAATAGATATCTTTTGATATTATTCTATTCTATCTATATCAATTCAATTTCCTTATCTCATGAATGCCTTACCAGGTTATGAAACTATTCTTTTTATTTTATAGTTAAAGTAGATGAAGAAGACTCTTGAATTTGATAGAATATTGAACGAGTCGACAAGAACTCAGAGAGCTCTGTACAAATTTTGTATTTATTTTTCTAGTTATATGCACATCAGTCTCATAAGAATAATGTCAACATGTATATATTTTCTTAAATATGTTTCTTTTTTTTCTCTATTAAACTTATTAACTTAATTTGCTACAAATATTTTATTGTTGTAAATCTTTATTTTTTATTATATATTATATATATATATATATATATATATATATATATATATATATATATAGATATATATATATATATATATATATATATGAATTTACAATAACATCAACAAAATACTCAATCTATTCTTACAAAGTAGTTTGCACGGCTAAACTTATGAAAGTAGAGTTGTAATAATGTTGACATTGTAAAGTATACCTAATATTAGTTAGCCCTATGATGAAGAATTGATATTTTTAAACTAGAAATTGTCATAGTAAGAGTGACATTTTTTTGCATTAACAAGCTAAAAGAGTGATTAGTCATAGCGTATTTATTTTACTACCTAGTTGATTGATTAGGATTTCATAAAAATAGGTTAAACCGTAAAAGGTATTACTTGAAAGAGTTTCAAAACGGGTATCCATAATTGTATTACTACATGGTTAAGAATTAATAAAAATAAACTAAAGTCGTAAATTATATCAATTCTAGAACTTGAAGTGGTCAGCTCGTTCTATTTCACAATAAATTGTACCACTTGAAAAAAACTTAAAAGTGATTATCTTGTGCTATTTTCTATGTACTTTACTGCTCAATATCTCTTAAAAGAGGCTAAAAGTATAATTTGTATGATTTGGATAAGGTTTAAAGTGGCTAGCTCATTCCATTTCACTACACAACTCATGGTTTAATAATTGAATGTCAGAAAAAAGGGTAAAACTATAAAATTCAATAACATAAAAGAAGATACAAGTTGGAATCATATAATTATTTTTAATATCTTAGACTCAAACGGATAACTTTCTTCCGCAACTATTTTTTCTAAATTTTCCAAATGAGTAGAGCAAATGGACCGAATTAAAGATCCAGACTCACCTTTTACAGGAGATCATTTGTTCCTATCAGAAATAGGAATCCTCACTACTATAAGAAGAAACAATATATCAAATTGAATTTGAATCAACACTAGTGATAATTGTTTGAGTTAATTAGATCCAATCTAATGACCTCTAAAACAAATCCAAATTCTTTTCTCTTTTTGGTTGTTCTTCAACATCAAATTTTACCGATGAAAAATAGATATTTTTCCTCTCAGTCTCATCGTATTTTAATGTTGGATGATTAGGTGATGTCAATTTTGCTACAATATTATTCCCATTGAAATTTTACCAGGACAATAAAAATAGAGAGAAATGAAACGACTGATTTTTCAAAGATTTTTTTGAAAAGATATGTGCTTTAAAATGATGAAAAAAAATACAGTTACAAAAGGAGGGAGGGGGTTCTTTGGAGGTAAAATAAAAAAAAAACAGTTAATCTTGTGTCTTTTATTGATCTGTAACAATTTGAATTTTGAAGAAAATTTGGAGATTTTTAGATGATATAATTTTTTGCCTGAGAGTGATTAAAGAGGATTTTTGACAATTAGGAGGGTTTTAAAATGGTATATATATATATATATATATCCTCAACAATAACAACAACAAAATACTCAATCTAATCTTAGAAGGTAATTTGTACGCGAACCTTATGAAAGTAGAGAGTTTATTTAGTAATGTATGACATTGCAAAGTATATTTAATATTAGTGAACCCCATGCTGAAAAGTGGATATTTTAAAACTTGATACTTTCGTCGTAAGAGTGACATTTTATCCATTAAAGAGTTAAAATAGTGATTATCCCTAGTTGATCGATTAAGATTTAAGAAAAATAGGTTCAATCGTAAAAGGTAATACTTGAAAAAGGTTCAAAACTGTTATCTCAAACTGTATTATTGCATGATTAAGATTTCAGAAAAATAAGCTAAAATCCTAAATTATATCACTTAAAAGAATTTAAAAGTGGTTATCTCATTCTATTTAACTGTAAATTTTATCGCTTAAATAAAGAGTAAAAGTTGTTGTCATGTGCTATTTTTCTATGTAGTTTAAAACTCAGTATCTCATAAAAGAGAATACAAGTATAATTTGTAAAATTTGGAAGAGTTTTAAAGTGGCTGGCCCACTCCATTTCACGACACAACTCATGTGGTAATAATTTAATTTCATAAAAATAGGTTAAGATTGTAAAATTCTATAGCATAAAAGAATGTACAAGTTGATATCGTACCGTTGTTTTAAAAGGATTATACTCAATACAATTAATTTCTTCCACAACTATGTTTTCGAATTTCTCCAGATGAGTTGACAAATGGGCCTAATTAAAGAACTAGGCTTACCTTTTAAAGGAGACCCATTTGTCCCCGTCAGAAATAAAAATACTCACTACTATTAGAAGAAACGATATATCATATTGAATTGGAATCAACACTATTGATAATTGTTTGAGTATATTTTATCCAATCAGGTGACCTCTCAAACAAATCAAAATCCTTTTCTCATTTCGGTTGGTCTTCAACTTCAACTGTTACCGATGACAAATTGATTTTTTTCTCATAATCTCATTGGAATTTAATGTTAGATGATTAGGTGAACTTAGTTTCTATGCAACACCAGGACAAATAAAATATAGAGAATTGTAACGACTAATTTTTGGATGATTTTTGTGAAAAGGGATGTGCGCCTTCGAAATGATAAGGAAAAAAATAATTACAAGAAAAAAAAAAGAAGGGGGGGGGGGGGGGGGTAGTTCTTTGGAGGTGAAATCAAGAAAAGCACTTAATGTTGTCTTTTTTTTTTATCTATAATGATTTGAATTTTTAGGGAATTTGGAGATTTTGAGAGGATGTATCTTTTTGTTTGAGAGTGATTACAGAGGCTTTTTGACAGGTAAGAGGGTTTTGAAATGGGACGGTGAACATATATATATATATATATGTATATATTATCTACAATAACAACAAAAAAATAACTTACAAGGTAGTCTGTATGGCTAACCTTATGAAAGTAGAGAGGTTACTTAGTAATGTATTATATTGCAAAGTATACTCAATATTAGTTAGCACCATGTAAAATTGGGTATTTTTTAACTTGAAACTTTCATCGCAAGAGTTATATTTTTTCCATTAACAAGTTAAAATAGTGATTATCCCTACCGTATTTATTATACTACCTAGTTGGTCCATTATGATTTCATAAAAATAGGTTCGATCGTAAAAAGTATTACTTGAAAGAGGTTAAAAGGAGTTATCCCAAACTATATTGCAGTATGATTAATATTTCATAAAATTAAGATAAAACCAAAAATTAAATAACTTAATAGAATTTAAAAGTGGTTAGCCCATTCTATTTCACAGTAAATTGTATTGGTTGAAAAAAGCGTAAAAGTTGTTATCTTGTGCTGTTTTTCTAAATAGTTTACTGCTCAATATCTCATAAGAGGATAAAAGTATAATTTGTATAAGTTGGAAGAGTTTTAATGTGGCTAGAAAACTCCATTTCACTACACAACTCATTATGTAATACTATAATGTCATAAAAATAGGGTAAAACTGTAAAATCGTATAATATAATAGAAGATATAACATGCAATCATACCGTTATTTTAAAAGGTTTACTCTAAATAGGATTACTTTCTTTTGCAATTATTTTAAAATTCTCCAGATAAGTTGAGAAAATGGGTCCAATTAAAGAACCAGGCTCACCTTTTAAAGGAGACCATTTGTCACCGTCAGAAAAACGAATACCACTACAATCAGAAGAAACAATACAGCAAATTGAACTTTAATCAACACTAGTGATAATTTTTTGCGCATATTAGATCTGATAAGGTGACCTCTCAAACAAATCCAAATCCTTTTCTCTTTTGGTTGTTCTTCATCTTCAAGTTTTACTGATGAAAAACTGATACTTTCTCTCAATCTCATTTGATTTTGATGTTGTATAATTAGGTGAACTCAATTTTTCTGCAATATTTTTTTCCCATTGAAATTTCACCATGGCAATAAAACAAATAAATGAAAGTAGTGATTTCTGGATGATGTTTTTGAAAAGGGATGTGCTTTGAAATGATGACAAAAAAAATAGTTAGAAAAAGTGGAGGGGGGGAGATCTTTGGAGGTGAAATCAAGAAAAACACCTAATCTTGTGTCTTTTTTGATCTGTCAGTCTTAGTTTTGAAGAAATTTGGAGATTTTGAGAGGATGTACTTTTTTGCTTGAGAGTGATAAGAGAGGCGTTTTGACAGGTAGGAGGGTTTAAAATGGGAGAAAGATATATATATATATATATATATATATATATATATATATATATAACGACAACAAAATACTCAATCTAATCTTACAAGGTAGTCTGTATGGCTAATCTTATGAAATTT
The DNA here is from genome assembly GCA_027705065.1 of Solanum peruvianum. Classification (NCBI taxonomy): domain Eukaryota; kingdom Viridiplantae; phylum Streptophyta; class Magnoliopsida; order Solanales; family Solanaceae; genus Solanum; species Solanum peruvianum. The sequence continues at coordinate 13,229,014 of JAKWJD010001762.1, read as the reverse complement.
GAGAGGTTATTTAGTAATGTATGACATTGCAAAGTATACTTAATATTAGTTAGCCCCGTGTTGAAGAGTCTATATTTTAAGCTTGAAACTTTCATAGTAAGAGTGACATTTTATTCATTAACTATTTAAAAGAGTGATTAGCCCTACGGTATTTATTTTACTACCTAGTTGATTTATTAGGATTTCGTAAAAATAGGTTCAATCTTAATAGGTATTACTTGAAATATGTTAAAATCACTTATCCAAACTATATTACTGCATGATTAAGATTTCATATAAATAAGCAAAAATCGTAAATTATATCTCCTGAAAGAGTTTAAAACAGGCTAGTTCTATTTCACAGTAAATTGTAGAATTGAAAAAAAGCTCAAAAGTGGTTATCTTCAGCTATTTTTTATGTAGAGTACTGCTCAATATCTCAGTAAAGAGGCTAAAAGTATAATTTGTATAATTTGGAAGAGCTTTAAAGTGTCTAGACCACTCCATCTCACTACACAACTAAAATTGTAATAATTTAATGTTATAAAAATAGGTAAAAACAGTAAAATTCTATAACATAAAAGTGGATACAAATTGGAACCATACCGTAATTTTAAAAGGCTTATACTCAATAGAATTGTTTTCTTCCGCAACTATCTTTTCAAAATTCTCTAGATGAGTTGAGCAAGTGGGCCGAATAAAAGAACTAGGCTCACATTTTAAAGGAGATCATTTCTCCCTGTCAGAAATACAAACACCCACTACTTTAAGAAAAAACAATATAGCAAATTGAATTTGAATCAACACTATTGAAAATTGTTTGAGCAGATTTTATCCGATCAAGTGACATCACAAACACATCCAAATCCTTTTCCCGTTATGGTTGTTCTTCAACTTCAAATTTTACCGATGAAATATTGATATTTTTTCTATCAATCTCATCGGATTTTAATGTTGAATGATTAGGTGAACTCATTTTCAATGCAAGTTTTTTTCACATTAAAATATCACCATGACAACAAAATAAAAACAAGTGGAATGAAATGATTGATTTTTGGAAGATTTTTTTAAAATTGATGTTCTTTGAAATGATGAGAAAAAAATTTACAAAAAGATGGGGGGGGGGGGATTTCTTTTGAGGTGAAATCAAGAACAACAGTTATTGTTGTGTCCTTTTTATCTGTAACGATTTCAATTTTGAAGGAATTTGGAGAGTTCTAGAGGATGTATTTTATTGATTGAGAGTGATTATAGAAGTTTTGGACAGGTAGGAGAGTTTTGATATGTATGTGTGTATGAATTTTCTTTAATAAAAACAAAATACTCAATCTAATATTACAAGGTAATCTGTACGGCTAATTTTATGAAAGTAGAAAGCATATTTAATAATGTATGACATTGCAAAGTAAACTTAATATTAGTTAGCCCCATGTTGAAAAATGGATATTTTCAGACTTGAAACTTTCTTCGTAAGAGTGACATTTTGTCGATTAACATGCGAAAAGAGTGATTAGCCCTGCCTTATTTATTTTACTACCTAGTTTATTCATTAATATTTCATAAATATAGGTTCAATCGTAAAACGTACTACTTGAAAGATGTTAAAATCGGTTATCGCAAACTATATTACTATATGATTAAGATTTCATCTAAATAAGCTAAAATTGTAACTATATCACTTAAAAGAATTTAAAAGCGGTTAGCCCATTTTATTTCATTGTAAAATGTATTACTTGAAATAAGCTCAATACTGGTTATCTTGTGCTATATTTCTATGTAGTTTATTGGTTAATATCCCATAAAAGAGGCTAAAAGTATAATTTGTAAAAATTCGAAGTGCCTTAAAGTGGCTACACAACTCAATTTAGCTACACAACTCATGGTGTAATAATTTATTGTCATAAAAATACGGTAAAAACTGTAAAATCCTATAGCATAAAAGAAGATACAATTTGGAATCATACTGTTATTTTAAAAGGCTTATAATCACTACGATTACCATCTTCCGCAACTATCTTTTCAAAATTCTCTGGATGAGTTGAGCAAATGGGCCCAATTAAAGAACTAGACTCACCTTTTAAAGGAGACCACTGTTTCCGTCAAAAATACAAATATCCACTATTATTAGAAGAAACATCATAGCATATTTAATTCAAACCAACACTACTGATAATTTTTTGAGAAGATTTGACCCGATCAGGTGACCTCTCAAACACATTGATATCCTTTTTCTCGATTTGGTATTTCTTCAACTTCAAATTTTACCGACGAAATAATGATATTTTTTCTCTCAATCACATCGGTTTGTATTGTTGGATGATTAGGTGAACTCAATTTCTCAGCAATATTTTTTCCCATTGAAATTCACCATGACAACAAAAAGAGTTAAATGAAACGATTGATTTTTCGGAAGATTTTTTTAAAAGGGATGTGCTTTGAAATAATGAGAAAAAAATAATTAGAAAGAGAGGGGGGGGTTCTTTGGAAGTGAAATCAAGCACAACACTTATTCTTGTGTCATTTTTTATCTATAACGATTTGAATTTTGAAGGAATTTGAATAGTTCGAGAGGATGTATTTTATTGCATGAGAGTAATTATACAGGCTTTTGACAGGTAGGAGAGTTTTGATATGTATGTATGTTTGAATTTTCTACAACTAAAAACAAAATAATCAATCGAATATTACAAAGTAGTATGTACAACTAACCTTATGAAAGTAGATATCTTATTTAGTAATGTATGACATGGAAAAGTAAACTTAATATTAGTTAGCCCCACTCTGAAAAGTTGATATTTTAAAACTTGAAACTTTTATCGTAAGAGTTACATTTTGTCCGCTAACGTGCTAAAAGAGTGATTAGCCCTACCGTATTTATTTTACTACCTACCTTATTCATTAGTATTTCATAAAAATAGGTTCAATCGTAAAATGATTTACTTGAAAGAGGTTTAAACGATTATCCAAAACCATATTACTATATGATTAAGATCTCATATAAATAATCTAAAATTTTAATTATATGACAATTTAAAAGTGTTTAGCATATTCTATTTCACAATAAATTGTATCACTTGAAATAAGCTTAAAAAAATGGTTATGTTGTGCTATTTTTCATTGTAGTTTACCAGTTAATATCCCATTAAAGATGCTAAAAGTATAATTTGAAATTTTGCAAGTGCTTTAATGTGGCTAGCCAACTCCATTTCACTACACAACTCATGGTGTAATATTTTATTGTCATAAAAATGAGGTAAAAAGTAAAATTCTGTAGCATAAAAGATTATACAATTTGGAATCAAACTGTTATTATGAAATGCTTATACTCACTAGGATTACCTTCTTCCGCAACTATTATTTAAAAATTCTCTAGATGCGTTGAGAAAATGGGCCTAATTAAAGAATTAGACTCACCTTTTAAAGGAGACAACTTGTCCCCGTTAGAAATACAACTTTGGTTGTTCTTCAACTTCAAATTTTACCAATGAAATACTGATTTTTTTTCTCTCAATCTCATCGGATTTGAATGTTGGATAATTAGGTGAGCTCAATTTCTATGCAATATTTTTTTCCATTGAAATTTCACGACAACAAAAAATAGAGAGAAATGAAACATCTCGTTTTTTGAAGTTTTTTTTTAAAATGGGTGTGCTTTGAAATGATGAGAAAAAACAGTTTAAAAAGGGGAGGCGGGGGGGTTCTTTGGAGGTGATATGAAGAAAAACAGCTAATCTTTGGTCTTTTTTTTTTTGTAATGATTTAAATTTTGTAGGAATGTGGAGATTTTGGAGTATGTATTTTTTTGCTTGAGAGTGATTATAGAGGTTTGTTTTTTACAGGTAGGAGGGTTTTAAAATGAGAGGGATGTATATGTAAGTATATATATTTATAAATATAATCTATTCAAGTACATATTCACAATAAGATTACATAACTAACATATGTATAGATATATATGTATATATATATATACATATGTATATATATATATACATATATATCTATACATATGTTAGTTTCGTAATCTTTTGTGAATATGTACTTAAATAGATTATATATATATATAGGCTGAAGTCCAGAGTGATTGTTCGACTATTTGAGGAAAAGAGATTTCTAAACCCTTGTTAAGGGTATGAAATGCCTGTACCTTTTAGTGGTATATTTTGGGGAGTAATTAGAATTTGAAGATTGACTTGTTCATGTTGAGTAATTTTAATGATGAAAAAGGGTAATAAAAAGGTAATGTGATAAATTGTTGGTACGTGATGTTTGAGACTAATTTGAAGGTTTATTACTTATTTGTTGATGTTGTATCACAGTTGTATGGTTGTGATCTTTGCCTTCTTAGGGAAATGGTCATATCCTCATTATTAGTGTAAACATGTCATTTGCACTATTTGGAGACATAGTTGGGACAAGTGTTATGTGCATTCTGAGACCACTTGTCCCCGTCAGAAATACAAATACGCACTACTATCAAAAGAAACAATACAAAAAAATTGAATTTGAATCAACACTATCGATAATTGTTTGAGTAGATTTTATCTGATAAGGTGACCTCGCAAAAATAGCAAAATCCTATTCTCGTTTCATCTGTTCTTCAACTTCAAATATTACCGATGAAATATTGATACTTTTTCTCTCAATCTCATCGGATTGTAATGTTGAATGATTAGGTGAAATCAATTTCTCTGCAATATTTTTTACATTGACATTTCAACATGACAACAAAAAAAGAGTGAAATGAAACGATTGATTTTTGAAGATTTTTTGTAAAGGGATGTTCTTTAAAATTATGAGAAAAAAAAACAAATACAAAGAGAGGGGGAGGGGGGATTTCTTTGGAGGTGAAGTCAAGAACAACAGTTATTCTTTTGTCTTTTTTTTTTATCTCTAACGATTTGAATTTTGAAGGAATTTGAAGACTACACCATTTTTGGTCTACGGCCACCCCACTAAAGTGTAACCTAAACTGGCCACACTTTTGGACTTTATGAAACGCTTTTTAGGAGGTGACCAAAAGAAGCATAACCTTTTACATTAGGCAATACTTATTAAATGTCGCCACTTTTGGCTACACTTATAAAGCGTAGCCAAAGAAGTACAAGGCCACACATTATTGTGATGCATTAGAAACACCTATATATTATTGTGCTACACATAAAAGTGTTGCCTTTGCGGTTTTAGTGGTCACACTTCAAAAGTGTTTCCTTTTATAGGTCATCTAGTGCAACGCTTCAAAAGTGTTGCCTTTTATATATCATATATAGCAACACCTTTAAAGTGTAATTTTATATCTCATCTAGAGCAACAATTATAAATTGTAACTTTATATCTTATCTAGAGCAACACTTATAATGTGTAATTTTATATCTCATCTAGAGCAACACTTGCAAAGTGTAACTTTATATCTCATCTAGAGAAACACTTATATAAAGTTTAATTTTATATCTAATGTAGATCAACACTTATAAAGTGTAATTTTATATCTAATCTAGAGCAACACTTATAGAGTGTAACTTTATATCTCATCTAGAGCAACACTTATAAAGTGTAACTTTATATCTCATCTAGAGCAACACTATTGAATTGACTATATTAAATATATGATCATAGAATTAAATCGAAGCTATAGATTTCAAATGAACCTCAAGAATCACGTCAAAAAAACTCCAAAACGTAGAAAGTAATTGCTTAAATAACTCTAATATCAATAAATTCCAAAATACCAAATGCATACAAACATATATGACAATAGTACAAAAACTCTTCATCGTTTACTACAATAGATCGAATTTACTTCTGCCAAAATTCAAATTCAATTACCGGCATTTTCTGCACATTGAAAATAAAATTATAAGTTAGTGAAATAAATGTGAAAATTCATAATTGGAGAGTATTCATTGTAATCCAACCAATCAAAATCAATATGTATACGCAAATCATACAGAACATTTATAATCAGGAGAATTACGGGTTACTGCATGTATAGTAAACACAAAGAGATCAACAGACACACATCATTCCAAATTTCATTTAGAGCATCTGTAGAATCTCCCTTTCTCTTCCTACATTGGCACCAAAATCTAAAAAAAATCCTGCAGGGAAAAGGCCAGCAGCTAAAAAAACACGCATAGCCGAGAAATCTCATGCAGAACAGAATGCATAGGACGAAAAGAAGCTAACAAAGAAGAGCACTACAGCTGTCCGAGACAGAAAGAAGAAGATATTGAAGAAGTGCAAACTATTGTTTGTCTTGTTAATCATGTTGAATTAGCAAAGCTTGTAACTTAAAAATCTGCATGTTGAATGAAATTTTACAGTTTTGTACATAAATAAACATCTCAAGAGACTAGCTCTCCCAGTTACTGCTGTATTGGGCAAGAACTTGGAGCTGACATTCACAATTTGATTTTGAGTAAAGAGATGGAGGATGATAGGAAGAACAAAAACAGAGGGGAACAAGGCAAACATGATTTTAGAAACCTGCAAATGCAGTACACAAAAATGTTTCAGCACAAACCAAAAAGCCTATACAAGTTTAACAAGTTAGGCATTTTCCCAACAATTTCAGAAACCTTCAAATGCAATACAAATTCTTTACAAGTTTAAGAAGTTAGGTATTTTCCCAACAATTGAATTGTGAGACATGAAAGATTAACAAGTTTTGCAAGATTAGAAAATACACTCAAATCGACATGAGCAACTCAACCCAAGTTGTCAAGAACAACTCCTGAAACATTACCACACTCAAATTCATCTCACACCAAAAAGCCTAGGAGACAACATGTGCGTTCATTCAAAGCAACCAAAAGTGCCCAAAGTACCACATCTGTACTATAACCAATAATAGTGTATCTTATGGAAGTAAAGTGCTAATAAAAATATAATACTATAGAATGTAATTCTTTTTTTTTTTTGATGATTCAAAGTTGAAAGAACGTAACTATTTTTTTTAAAGGTTACAACAAGAGTACATCAACAGATGAGAAGTACTATAGGGTTGATGTCATTACCCTATATGAAACCTACATTTCAAATACTGTTAAACCAAAAAACAGAAAGCTTTAGTAGTAAATTAGCTGGAACATAGCATGGACATACCAAAACTCCTAATTATTAGCTTACATGATTTTTATTCACTGACAGCTGCTGAACTCCCTCCAACAACAAATCAAAAGGTAAACCAAGCCAAAAAGAGAGAGATGCAATTTAAAGAAGACAACAAGAACCATTAACAACAATAACCAACATAAACTAGATGAAACTCAAACCACATCACAACAGAGCTTAACTAGCACAAGTGATGACAAACTCACTCACGAAACTACAACAAAACTATCTCAAAATTAAAATCATCTCTCGGAACAGCCATTACAGTTCAAAGTAGTAAACTAAAGGGGAAAAATACACACCTACAATCCAAAATTAGGTATAGAATCTAAAAGGACACAATAAGGGACAAAAACAAAGTACAAACCGAACTTTCATAGATTCAATATAATAAAATAACTTCAGACTATTAACAGAGAATGTGAAATACAAAAAATATTTTTGAAGAACAAAATAATGAGCTGATCCTAAAGAATGTGGAAGATTTTTGCCTCTTACAGCTTGTGCTCTACTTGTATCAATAGGTGAAGCAAGGTTAGATCCAACACACCCTGGTATGCCTTAAAAATTCAATCCAGCGTTGTTTTGCAACAATTGAGTGATCTACCGTAGAACCTAAGTCGACAGGCTGCTTCTTTCAAAACACTGCCGTAAATGCATCATCACTTGTTTCCCCTTGATTTTGGCGATTCTGAAGTTGAGCCTTTTGAATAAAATTGACATCCATATTGAATTGTGAGTACTATTTAATTTCCATCCTATGATAGCGACATCGACTAAGAATTGATACGTCCTCGCATATGAACAAGACGAAGAAAAAGAGAAACAAGAAGAAGAAATACGTGACAAAATTCAATGTAGTCAAACTCCCCCACAATATATAAAATTTATGTCTGAATCAAATTCAGTACTAATCCTCTTTAAAAAACTTACTATTGCAACTTAGGTATCTGCCTGGATTTCCTTTCCTGTCTTTGTACGAGCTGCTATAATCATTTAAGGCTTTTATGGTTCTTCATTGTTGTCTTTGGTTTCACGCTACAAATGATATCAAAAGAAATTTTTAAAAAATTATATTATTCTAATAAAATACAAAAAAATGAAATTCAGAGTTTTGAAGAAATATTATATAAGTATTACCAATGCCACACGTACAATTGCAAAATTAATAGGACCCGTTCGATGCCTCCACTTTTATTTTTTCCTGTTAAGAGAATTCATCTAGCATGTGGCCTATTATAAAAAAAGAGATAATTTAATTGATAAAAAAATATTTTGATATTCATCTCTCATATGGCCTATTATAAAAAAACAGATAATTAAATTGATAAAAAAATATATATGATACAAAATATGTCGACGAGTAGAATGCATTATTTTAGCCTTACATGAACAGTTCTGTGTAACCAATACTCGATCAGCTGGCGGAATTGATTTTCTTGAATGCCATCAGGATGCTTTTCTAGCATATCCTCAAGGGTACTGTTTTTGTCAAAAAACTTCTTTTTAATTTTTTGTTTGTGTCGCCTCCTAGCATCACAAAGACCAGTCATCACCCATTTCTTTCGTTCTACTGGAATTAGAAATTTGGACTATCCAAAATAAAATATATTTAGCTTCAGTAAGTAAAAAAAATAAAAATATGCAATATCAAGAGTGATTGTTCTTACGTTGATATATTCTCACATGCTCTTTTTAGTATCCTTTGGCACCACATGCCAACAAATGTACATAGAGGTGATGAATCTAGGATTCCTTGTAATTGTTCCTATAAAGTTGCTTAATTGTGACACTATCTTATTAGTTGGTCCCACTGCTTGTCCTTTATCAAATGTCACTTCCTCTCTTTCTTCCAAATTTCTTGCGTGAATATCCTTACATGTCATTTGTCCTCAAACTTTTTTTGGCTTTGATATTTCTAGATTGATGTAACAGATAGGAAATTCGATATTTGTTTTATAACAAGTACTAAATGTTACAAGGTTTAAGACATACCTTTTGTACTACAATCAATGTTAATTTCATCTTGGACATCACATTCATGTCCACCAAGTTCTTCTTTATCCACAATATCATCCAATCCTTTGTTGTGTTAATTATTAATAGGAATATGCACATCAGCTGTTGTGTGGTTATCACATTTTTTTTCATCATCTATGCGTATCCCTTGATTTTTTAGAAACTGATCAAGAGTACTAGCTTGTATGACCGGCTTCCTCTGTACCTACTTGCAATTTTTTAGATGAATAATATCATGTTCATTGTGTATTGGTTGCTTATCAAGCAACTGACCAATATTGGTGAATGGTCGAACCAACTTCCCCTTCACCTGTTTGAAGTTTAGTAGATCCTTAATATCTTGTTGTGCCTCTCCATTACCTAGTGTTTTTCCATTCACATATAATGAAGCAGCAACACCTTTCATGAATGATGTTTGGAACCTAGAGTCATTCATAGGAATTTTAATTCCTTTCTCTTCAATGGACTCTTCAGACGAAATAACCTCTGTTTCGTTTGCCCTTTCCCTGCTGTCATATGTGAGGTTCTAACATCCTCAGAATTCTTTCTTTTATGTAGTATTGGTGTCTGCTATTTCTTAGCTATATCATTGTGTTCATTTGCATGTTTTTCTCTCTTAATTTTCAATTTGTTGGCTAATTCAGCACTTGATCGATATTGCATATCAATATCTAGATTCTTCAATGGACTTTGAGCTTTGTTTGGATTAGAACCCTTTTTATTTTGTGTTATTGATTGCTTCATTGTTCTCCAACAGTAATTTAACCTACAAAATAATAATTATCAGATAATAATAATAAAGTTTCCTTGGATTACGAAGGTTGCTTATTAGTGGGAAGGAATTATGGCCATACTACAGTCACATATTCCTACTCTATATTTTGATGTAGTGAACTGGTAATCACCTGAAATGGGTTGGATTAAGTGTAATATTGATGGATCGAGCAACGGAAATCCACACCAATGTTCTTATTATTTGTATAACAGAGACCACACCAGCCATCTACTTCATGAAGAAGCGCAAAGTATATGAGTGACTTCCAACAAAGTGGCAGCTCACTATTTTAGTTATAAAATGTAGAATGCAAAGAAATGGCATGGGAAACTAAAAGTAAGTTTTTACTTCTTATTGCTCCATGTTTAATTTTAGAAAGTAGACTCAAATATGTAATCAAACTTTAAATATTGTCTGCCTAATTTATAGAACAGGGCTAAGCTTTAATAGTGTCTGGTTGGAGGCCTTCAACTTGGGAAAGTAAATTTGATAAGATCATGCTAGAAATCTTTATATGAAAGAATAAGCGGCGGCTACTGTCAAGCCACGCCCCAAAAAATGAGTAAAGCACTTCAAATATTAAATTTTGGGGAATTTGCAATGACATGCAACTTCCAATAGTAACATTTGAAAAGTTCACATCATACAAGCAGATAAAAGGTAAATAACAGAATAAGTAAAGCTCTCTGCATTTATTTGATGATACAAAGTTTGCTGCCTATTCAGAGTACAGGGATGATCTTGTAATGATCATCTTCAAAGTTTCAAGGCTCAATTTAGCTTAGTATGACAATATTGAACTAAAATTATTAATATATACTTAATAATGTACTAGAGAAACAACGAAATGACCTCTTGGTACTTCAAGACATATAGTCAAAAACAAGAAAATTGTTCCAGCAATCACATACAAGACAAAACCATTGTGCTTAGCAAATGAACAAACCATGAACAAGCTATTTTGGGAGCAAAGCATGAACAAGTTAATCTAAGTTATGAGAATGAACAAAAAGGGATACAAACACCAACAAAACATAAGACCAAAGTAAACAGATCCACAATATTAACGAGTGTCAACCTCTGAGACCATGAGAATAAAATTTGGGAGGATGTCACCTTCTTTTCGTCTTAAAATAATGAAAACTAGGGAAATAGAAATCAAACAGCACCACAAGGTTGGAAGAAAGAAGAATACTCACAAAGATCCTCACAGTTGGAGTATTAGGTTCTTTATCTTCCTAAACTCATACATGCAAGTAGGGTAGTACCCCTTCAAATAAAATGGAAACTTTAATTGGGAATTGTAAAATATGAAGGATCAGAGAAGAGTGGTAAAAACCTTTAGAGATGACTAACTTCAAAAAGTGTACCAGCGATGCTGGAGAGTTTTCTATGCTGCCTCTAATCTTTAAAACCTGAAAAAATAAGTAATTATATAAGTATTTATACAAAAATCGCAATTCATATATACAAATCAGAAAAAAAAATTATAATTTTACCACAGATACTTCAGAGGTTACTAACCTTTAGTCATATATATTTGTGTCGATAAACAATTCTATGCTAGAATTGCAGGTTGTTCAACAATCGGACGCATAAAAAGAGCCAAAAGAATACTTAACCATTGTAATGATCTAATCTTCAATATCACAAATTAAATATCTTAATATGGTTCAAACAAAAACAGTTAAATAACAAAAACAGAAAGTGAGCACTATATGGTCATTACAAAAATAAGGAAACTCATGGTGCGTCATCTTCAAACTCTTCTTCCAACTCATCTTCCAGGTCATCTTTAGACTCATGTTCAGACTCATCTTCATAGTCATTTTCAGACTCATCTTCAAACTCATCTTCAAACTCTCTTCCTCTACTTTAAGTTGTTGAGCAGTGAATTCCTCGAAAGTCACATCAATAATTTTTTCTGGTACATCACTTCTTGTTAAGAGAACCTCACCATTATCTTATGGTATAGATAGTCCCATCAAATGTTTATATGGCTCTTTTTCATAACATTGTGGGAAATTAGGTTCAACTTGATCACCCATGTTAAATAAGTCTCTCGAAACAGTCCTCATAACTTAATGTCTATCTTGATCATATGGATCTTGCACATAAAAACATTGGTGTACTTGAGATCCAAGCACAAATGACTTAAAATGACCATAGTAGCCTAACCCAACAATATCAACTATTCTACCATAATATGTTAGATATGCAGCAATCATCTTTTTATCCTTTTAGCTTGCAAATCTTGTAGTTGAGGCAACTAGAGTAACACCACTATTTTGTGTTTTACGCCTTGCATCACGCTGCCTAAACTGGAATCCATATCCAGTGATGAGATACACATAATATCTTTTTCTAAACAAATTTGGTCCTCTAGAACATTTTTTTTATCAAATAAGGTACATCCTCTTCGAAGGCGAGAGTTTCAAACCATTGAGAGAAGTTTTGACAATGATTCTTAGCCTTACTCCATTTAGATCTTCGTGGCTGATTATTAACCTCTTGCTCATGCTCTCTATACAAAACATGTATTTTTTTTTGTTAAAATAACATATAAAATAAGTTAAAAATTAGTTATAAAAAAATAATACTATATTCAAATAAATGTACCTAATATATTCTTGTATCTCGTCACAATTTTCCAATAAGTATGCATGTGCCTTACTTAATGTCTTGTTATCTAAAATGAATGGATCACTTTTCTTTGCTCCTAAACGAACTCCTCTGCTAGGAAACAAATCCATAATTTCTGCATCAGTTTGTTCACATTCATCATTATTTCGGGCTCTTCTGTTAAATATGGTATGCACAACCCTATGTATATATTTGGAGAACAAATTTTTACAATCTATTCCCACCCGTGTCTCTACTATGCAACCTTTTGGATAACGTCTATTGTGGATGTATGATTTGAATGTACCCATTTCTCTTTCAGTGGAATAGATCCATCGATTTTGAGCAGGACCTCCTAATCTCACTTCATTCGCCAAATGAATAGGCAAATGGATCATTATATCAAAAAAGGAAGGAGGAAAAATTCACCCTAACTGATTTATTGTTTCTATCATCTCAACTTCTAAGCAATCCGGTTTCTCCAATGTGATTTCTTTTTTACACAAACGACAGAAGAAGGAACTAAGATGAATAAAAGAATAGCCACATGATCTGGAAGAATGCTTCTCATTGGTATTGGAAGAATGTAATGTAACACAAAATTAGCATCATGGGTTTTATAATTGGACATTTTCTTTCATCCATATGAACACACATAGATATATTGGAGGTACTACCATCAGGAAGCTTGGCTGTCGTTAAAACTCCACAAAAAATTGATTTCTCTCCATTTGTCATTGAGAAGCATGCTTTTGAAAGCTTTGTTCTTTTATTGTCTTCTGTATCTTTTAAATGAAGGTTCTTCCTGATTCCCATGTCTTTCAAATCATAACGGCCTTTTGCATGATCCTTTGTTTTGCCAGAAACATGCAAAAGAGTTCCAATTATCTATCAACTATGTTCTTCTATATGTACATTACATCAAGGTTGTGGCGTAACAAGTTGGGCTGCCAATAAGGTAATTAAAAAAAGATTGACCTTTTTCCATGGGCCATCGTTTGATCTTTTTCTCTTCTTTCCAAACACATTTTCAAAATCTTGCAAGCTATTAAGAATATTAAAGGTGGAGGAGGCATAAATTCAGTTTTTCATTGAAAGATCTTTTGTTAGATCTCCATGCCGGATCCATTGGTACAAAAACACGATGAAACATATAACACATTGTCCGACTATGTTTAAGATATTGAGAATTAGTGTCGTAGTTACAACGAGGGCGATAAAACTATCCCTTTGTACTCTAACCAGATAAGATAGCATATGCAGGGAAGTCATTGATTTCCACATAATAGTTGCACGCATTGAAAAAGTTTGATTTCTTGAAGCACCAAATGTTTCAACCCCAGAATCCCACAACAATTTTAGCTCATCTATCAGTGGTTGTAAGTAAATGTCAATGTCATTTCCAGGTGATCGTGGCCCAGGTATAAGTAAAGAAATTATAGAATATTCAGATTTCGTGCACATCCAAGGGGGTAGATTATACACCATTAATATAACATGTGCTATGTGATATACTCATGGTTCAAAATGGATAGAACCCATCACTTGACAAGCCCAAGCCTCACATTGCGATAATCTAGTGCGAAATCTTGATGCAACCTATCAAAATCTTTCCATGCTAGACCATTAGCATGATTCCTTAACTTTCGATGTTTAGCATGGTCCTCGTTATGACACCTCAAAAAATCTGCCGTCTTTGAGTACATAAATAAACTTTTAAGTTTAGTAGTTAATGAAATGTGTCTCAAAGTCTTTGATGAAACTCGATGTTGTTTTTTTGAAAGATCAATCTCACTATCAACCTCAAGAGATTCGGCATATCGTAAAGCTCAACAAGTATGACAAAATTCATCACCCTTATGATCATTCCTGAACAACATGCAATCATTGGGACATGCATCAATTTTCTCATAATCAAGACCGAGATTCATAACCATAGACTTGGTTTTATTGTAGGACGGAGGAATTTTACACTCGGGCATCGACTATTATAATAACTCTAATAGATAAGTGAAGTATTCATTGCTCCATCCATGCAAACACTTCAATAAATATAACGAAGTGTGAATGACAATGTAGAGAATCCACTACAACAAATATATAATTCTTGGTTTGCCTCTTCAACCAAGTTATAGAATTTCTTGGCATCTTCATTTGGACCATCATACACTCCTTCAGTCTGTGCAACATCTCCAAATAGATCATTCAACAACCCATCAATATCATCATGCGAGAAATCCATATCATCGTCAGCATTCTACTTGATATCCCATTGTCACGACCCAAAAATGGGCGTGATGGCACTCGTCTTATCCCACCAAGACAAGTCAGCCTAAAACTCAACCATTACAATAAAGTGCGGAAATAAAATATAAGTAACTTAATAAAACCCCCAAAACCTGGTAATCACGTGTACAAGCCTCTAAAGTATTACAATTGATTCAAAAGAAAAACTCAAGTCTCTAATGAACTTGTTTCTAGAATAGAACAAGATCATAATTAAGGAGAAGAAAGTCTGCTGCGATGGAAACAGCTACCTGACAAATCTCCAAGAAGCCTCGGAAAAGAAGAGAATGACAAGTACAACAAAAATCCAGGCTCATAACCTACAAAAATTTGTAGAAGCAAGGGGTGAGTACCAAACCCTACGGTACTCAGCAAGTAAACGGCCAAAAACAAGCTAATGGGATGAAATACGGGTACCCCTACCTCCCCAACCAAACCTCCACAACTACAACCTGCATAAAATTCAGTCTAACCTAAGAGCTCTAGTACTCGTTGTCTTACTCGTTATACTAGTTAGACTCACTTCAAGTATTCCGTTCGTTCACATCAATCTCGACCTAACAGTTCATATTTACATAGCACGTAGCTCAACAACAACACTTAGACAATTTACATATCCTCAATAACAACACTTCAAAAAATTACATATCCTCAACAACAATACTTCAACAAATTACATATCCGCAATAACAAGCTCAATATTGATCAATCACAAGTTTCGCAGAAAGGCAATCAGAAGATCAGCAAAATATGATATCAAGTTCACTAATTATAAGTATGTGCAATCCAATGGAATGCAATGTCAAGTATAATGATGCATGTCTGACCTAGTGATACACACTCGCTGTCTCTCAGTCCGGGACCCATGGGGGACATATCTGTCCATGCATCTGTCGCGGTGCACGACACGACCCTCGATAATAGTAACCATCGCGGCGCGCGATACGTCCCTCGAAATATAGTATCCATCACGGCGCGCGATACGTCCCTTGAAATGGTACATCCTCTTAAGTACCCATTCTTTCTCAATGCACATAACACTTGTCACAACCAATGCCTCATAATAATGCAGATGACAAGTTCACACATATAATGAGGAGATGACCATTTTCATAACATCGCACAGTTCACAACCACACAAACATGAAGTTACATCAACAATGATTCAACAAGCCTTCAACCCTTTCTCAACACAACAGACATAAACAATTAATCACATTGCCTTTTGTTATCCCCATTCTTTTCATCATTAGAATTAATCAATGTGGACAAGTCATCCCGTTTCTCCCAACATATACCACAAGGACATACACGCATTTCATACACTTAACAAGAGTTTAGAAATCCACTTGCCTCAATTTATCGAACAATCACTTCGTAACTTTAGCCTTCCTCCTTTGTTGCACTTCCAAATAAAATTCAGTCTATTTGAATGATAAACACTATAAGGTTTCGAAGTTAACAACACACATATTGCACGTGTCTAGACTAAACCAATAAAAACTCGCGCAAATTTATAATTAAGTTCTTAAGTTTCAAGATTAAGATTAAATTTTTAATTTCTTTTCAATATCATAAATCTTAGGACATTCACTTAATACCATATACCTTATACTTAATTAGATATATTAATATATCAAAACTTAAATGATAATATGAAAACAATTTAAAGGATCTCAAATTGATCCCAATTTATATCACCCGTATTTGAACACCAAAATAAAAATATTTCATGAAATACTTTTATACAGAAGGCTTCTTGCATGTCTATTTACCTCTTTTCCCAATAATTGTTTCATGATCATCAACAATTGGTCATAATGTAACGACCTGTTTAGTCGTTTTGAGCAGCAGTTTTATTTCTGAAAATCTGGCTGAAACGACGGACCCCACGACGGACCGTCACAGGCACGACGGACCGTCGCAGGGTCTCGTTTCAGAACAATTAGAAATTCTGAAATTGGGTACTGAAAATCGACTCTCTGAACTTCGTAACGGAATGGCAGGACGGACCGTCACAGGTGTGACGGACCGTCACAGGACTTTTTACAAAAATCAAGTCTCTGTATCGTGTGACGGACAGCAGGACGGACCGTCGCAGGCACGACGGCCCGTCACAGGGTGCGCAATCCCAGTTGGAGTCGGATTTCTTTACACGTTTTAAGGGACGTTTTGGACTATTCCTTCTTTAATTATAAAGTTAGAGGGTTTACCTTAATAAGTTTAATTACTTGGGGGTTAAAAGAGGTAACCTTAAGTTAATTAGTGGGTCATTATCGCCATCTTTCTTTCTTAATTATATGTTAATTAGGGTAAAAGAAAGAGGGTTTGAATAAAGAAAATAGAAAGAACAAGAACAGAGAGGGGGAAACGTACGATCAAGAGAAAGAAGAGAACAAAGCTTGGGAAAATTCTTGCTTGATCACTAGTCTTCGGTGGAGGTAGGTTATGGTTTTCATGCTATTTGTAGTAGACTCTTAATAGCGAATGATATGTATTGGTAGTATTGTAAACCTGTCTATATGCATAATTGTATGCTTGCATGATTATGATTATGTGATTGTGATAAAATATGCATGATGAAACTATTGAATCCCAAATCTTGAAAAGAAACTTTAATATACCTTATTAATGATGATGCCTTGGTATGAGGGAAGGCTTGATGAATTGAAGTAATGGGATTGATGGTGCCTTGGTATAGAGAAGGCTTGATGAATTGACAGAATAAGATTAGTGGATCGGAGTGTCACGTTCCGACACGTAGTATTAGTGGATCGGAGTGTCACGTTCCGACACATAGTATTAGTGGATCGGAGTGTCACGTTCCGACACATAGTATTAGTGGGACGGGTGTCACGAACCGACACGTAGATTTAGGGGATCGGAGTGTCACGTACCGACACATATTAGGGAATCGGGTGTCACGAACTGACACGTAGATTTAGGGGATCGGAGTGTCACGTACCGACAGATATTAGGGGATCGGGTGTCACGAACCGACACGTAGATTTAGGGGATCGGAGTGTCACGTACCGACACATATTAGGGGATCGGGTGTCACGAACCGACACGTAGAATTAGGGGATTGGAGTGTCACGTACCGACACAAGAGGAAGAAAGATATTGAATTTTGAAAGATGATAATATACTCAACATAATGAACTTAATTTCCAAATGGGTATGGTAATGAGGCTTGAGCCCTCATGGATGAACTTGATAGTACTTATTGATGATTTTAGTACTTGTTGTTGTTACATGTTGAGTTTATAGTTGATTTATGATATTAACTGATATATACGGTTTTCTATTTTGAGTTGGCCGATGATATGTACTCAGTACCCGTGGTTTGTACTGACCCCTACTTTTATGTTTTCTTCTTTGTTATTTGTGGAATGTAGTAAACGTTCCGTCTTCTTCAACCCAGCAGTAATTCTAGCCAGTCTTCACTACATCGGAAATTCAGGGTGAGCTAATGCGTCTAGCTTGGACTGGATCTTCTTCTTCAAGTCTTGATGCCTTGAACTTCCGGCATGGACTAGCTTTTATGTATTTTTAGCTTCTTAGACATTGTTAGTTTAGTAATTTGATCATAGATGTTCTTGTGATGATGACTTCCAGATTTTGGGGATAATAATAGTTATTGATTTGATTTTATTAATGAGTTAAGTTTCCGCATTACTTTCTGTTGTATATGTTGAAATGATAAGGGTTAGATTGGTTGGTTCGCTCACATAGGAGGGTAAATGTGGGTGACAGTCGCGGCTCGGTTTTTGGGTCGTGACAAACTTGGTATCAGAGCATTAGGTTCGTTGGTCTCATCACACAAGAACAGGTCTAGTAGTGTCTTAAGGAACGGTAGGGGGACGCCTTTACTTTTCCTTGAGAGGCTATAAGACTTTAGGAAAATTTCACTCTTTCATTCTTTCTTTCGTGCTACTACTTGAGTCCAATTGGTATCTAGGCGATACGAATTGGTATCTGACCATCTTCACTCTATTTCGCAGATGGTTTGAACTAGAGCAACGACCGCGCCAATGACAACACCGGCAAGACAAGAAACGTCTGAGCCAGCCACTGGGGCTGTGGCTCGAGGAAGAGCAGCGGCAAGAGGTCGTGGTAGAGGTCGTGGGAGGACGTCCTCTAGAGGAAGAGGACGAGCACCGAGCCCATATGGTACTAGGGTGGTGACTCCTCCACCGACTGAGGAGGTAGTAAGAGAGGGTGAGGAAGGGGAGAATGAACAAGGGCAGAATGAGGAAATGCCACCCCAACCTACCCCAGAGATGATTTATCAGGTTCTGGCGTATCTTAGCGGGTTATCTGATCAGGGCCAAACACCCCCAGTGTTTTCTGCACCAGCACCTCAGGTTCCGGAGGTACAACATGCGGCTACTATGGCTCCCCGCATGGATGCCTCATTGGACATAGGCACGTTTCCACGTCTGACTACTGGGCCTATAATGACAAATGATCAGCATGAACTTTTCAGTAAGTTCTTGAAATTGAAACCTCTAGTCTTCAAGGGTGCTGAATCTGAGGATGCTTATGATTTTTTGGTTGATTGTCATGAGCTACTATATAAGATGGGTATAGTGGAGCGGTTCGGTGTTGAGTTCGTGAGTTATCAGCTTCAAGGGAACGCCAAAATGTGGTGGCGGTCACATGTTGAGTGTTAACCAACAGAGGCACTGCCTATGACTTGGGCATCATTCTCTACCTTGTTTATGGAGAAGTATATCCCAAGGACTTTGAGAGATAGAAAAAGAGATGAGTTCTTGAGTCTAGAGCAAGGTAGAATGTCGGTTAATACATATGAGACTAAGTTTCGTGCATTATCCAGGTATGCCACTCAACTCTATTTCAGTCCCCAAGAGCGGATTCGCCGGTTTGTGAAGGGGTTGAGGTCAGAATTGCGGATTTCGGCCTTACAGATAGCGGCAACGGCAAAATCCTTCCAAGAGGTGGTAGACTTTGTGATAGAGGTGGAAGGAGTGAAGCCAGACAACTTCACCACGACATCGACATCAAAAAGGTTTCGAAAGGGAGGTGAGTTTAATGGTTCTTACACTAGAGGACAGGGTTTGGGAAGTTACTCAATCCGACCAATTCAGTCTTCACTACAGACTGTAGTTGGGGGTCCGCCTCAGACCGGTCAACACTTCGCTGAGAGACATATGCTTGACTCTAGGGAGTATTATGGATGTGGGGAAACTGGACATATTAGGAGGAATTGTCCAAAGCAGAATTATAGACCCCCAATAGCTAGAGGTAGAGGTGGTCATGGTAGAGGCCGTTATTCTGGAGGACGTGGTGGTCGAGGTAATGGTGTTTACCAAAACGGCAGAGGTGATGGGCAAACTGGAGCCACTACATCACAACATGGTAGGGGCAACGGACAAACAAATGAAAGGGCCCATTGTTATGCTTTCCCTGGGAGATCTGAAGCGGAGACATCAGATGCTGTCATCACAGGTAATCTTCTGGTTTGTGATTGCATGGCTTCTGTATTGTTTGATCCCGGATCCACATTTTCTTATGTATCTTCATCATTTGCTAATGGTTTAAATTTGCATTGTGAATTACTTGACATTCCTATTCGTGTTTCTACTCCGGTGGGTGAGTCCGTGGTAGTTGCAAAGGTATATAGGTCTTGTTTGGTGAATTTTGTGGGGAGTAACACTTATGTAGATTTGGTTATCTTAGAAATGGTTGACTTTGATGTAATTCTAGGTATGACTTGGCTTTCCCCGAATTTTGCGATCTTGGATTGTAATGCTAAAACGGTGACATTAGCCAAGCCTGGGACAGATCCGTTAGTGTGGGAGGGTGACTACACTTCCAATCCGGTGCGTATCATCTCCTTTCTTCGTGCTAAGAAAATAAGTTAGTAAAGGGTGTTTAGGTTTCTTAGCACATCTCAAGGATGACACTACCCAAGTACCTTCGATTGAGTCGGTTTCGGTAGTTCGTGAGTCTTTGGATGTGTTCCCTGCAGATCTTCCTGGTATGCCACCAGATTGGGACATTGACTTCTGTATCGATCTTGAACCGGGCACTCGCCCCATTTCTATACCCCCTTACAGAATGGCTCTCGCGGAGTTAAGGGAGTTAAAGGCTCAACTTCAAGAGTTGTTGAGCAAAGGCTTCATTAGACCAAGTGCATCTCCTTGGGGTGCTCCGGTTTTGTTTGTGAAGAAGAAGGATGGGAGTTTTCGGATGTCCATAGACTATCGGCAGTTGAAGAAGGTAACTATTAAGAACAAGTATCCTCTTCCTCGCATTGATGACTTGTTCGATCAGTTACAAGGTTCTTGTGTCTTCTCTAAGATTGACTTGAGGTCCGGTTATCATCAATTGAAAATACGGGCAACGGATGTGCCAAAGACTGCTTTTCGTACTAGGTATGGGCATTATGAATTTGTAGTTATGTCATTTGGTCTTCTGAATGCCCCTGCTTCGTTCATGAGCTTGATGAACGGGATATTTAAGCCGTATTTAGATCTCTTTGTGATCTTATTTATTGATGATATACTGATATACTCTAAAAGTAAGAAGGAACATGAGGAGCATTTGAGAATTGTATTGGAAATGTTGAGGGACAAAAAGCTTTATGCCAAGTTCTCTAAGTGTGAGTTTTGGCTAGATGCAGTGTCCTTCTTGGGGCACGTTGTTTCTAAGGATGGAGTGATGGTGGATCCTTCTAAGATTGAGACAGTGAAGAATAGGGTAAGACCCACTAATGTGTCAGAAATACGGAGTTTTGTTGGGTTAGCTAGCTTCTACCGCCGATTTGTCAATGGATTCTCTTCTATTGCTTCCCAATTGACGAACTTGACTAAGCAGAATGTTCCATTTGTATGGTCGGATGAGTGCGAAGAAAGTTTTCAGAAACTCAAGACTTTGTTGACTACCGCACCTATCCTCACCTTGTCCGTCGAGGGTAAGAACTTCATTGTTTATTGTGATGCATCCTATTCGGGTTTGGGTGCAGTGCTAATGCAAGAGAAGAACGTGATTGCTTATGCTTCAAGACAATTAAATGTGCATGAACGTAACTATCCAACTCATGACTTGGAATTGGCCGCGGTAGTGTTTGCATTAAAGCAATGGAGGCACTATTTATATGGGGTTAAGTGTGAAGTCTATACGGATCATCGTAGTCTACAGTATGTCTTTACTCAGAAAGATTTGAACTTGAGACAAAGGAGATGGATGGAACTACTGAAGGACTACGACATCACCATTTTGTATCATCCGGGGAAGGCGAATGTTGTGGCAGATGCCATAAGTAGAAAGGCGGGAAGCATGGGAAGTCTAGCTCATTTGCAAGCTTCTAGACGCCCATTGGCTAGAGAAGTGCAGATTTTGGCTAATGACCTCATGAGGTTAGAAGTAAATGAGAAGGGAGGATTGTTAGCTTGTGTGGAGGCAAGATCCTCCTTCCTCGACAAGATTAAGGGGAAGCAGTTTGATGATGATAAATTGATCCGGATTCGAGATAAAGTGTTGCAAGGAGAGGCTAAAGAAGCAACAATCGATGAGGAAGGTGTTTTGAGGATTAAGGGAAGGGTATGTGTACCCCGCGTCGATGATTTGATCAACACTATTCTGACAGAGGCTCATAGTTCAAGGTACTCTATACATCCGGGTGCAACCAAGATGTATCGTGACCTAAAGCAACACTTTTGGTGGAGTAGAATGAAGCGTGATATTGTTGACTTTATTGCCAAGTGTCCAAAATGTCAACAAGTAAAGTATAAACATCAGAGGCCCGGAGGAACGCTTCAGAGAATGCCCATTCCTGAATGGAAGTGGGAGAGAATCGCAATGGACTTTGTGGTTGGTCTTCCAAAGACAATGGGTAAGCATGACTCCATTTGGGTGATTGTTGATAGGTTCACTAAGTCTGCTCATTTTATTCCGGTCAAGGTGACTTACAATGTAGAGAAGTTAGCCAAGATCTATATCTCAGAAATCGTTCGATTGCATGGGGTTCCACTATCCATCATATCAGATAGAGGTACGCAGTTTACTTCTAAGTTTTGGAAAACATTGCATGCTGAATTGGGTACTAGGTTGGACCTTAGCACTGCATTTCACCCTCAGACCGATGGTCAGTCTGAGCGAACGATTCAAGTGTTAGAGGATATGCTTCGTGCTTGTGTGATAGAATTTGGTGGTCATTGGGATAACTTCTTACCCTTAGCGGAGTTTTTCATACAATAATAGCTATCACTCAAGCATTGATATGGATCCATTTGAAGCATTGTATGGTAGGAGATGTAGGTCTCCCATTGGGTGGTTTGATGCATTCGAGGTTAGACCTTGGGGTACTGATCTTTTGAGGGATTCATTAGAGAAAGTGAAGTCTATTCAAGAAAAGCTTCTAGCGGCGCAAAGTATGCAAAAAGAATATGCAGATCGAAAGGTTAGAGACTTAGAGTTCATGGAGGATGAACAAGTCTTGTTGAAAGTTTCGCCAATGAAAGGGGTGATGCGGTTTGGCAAAAGAGGTAAGCTAAGTCCGAGGTACATTGGGCCATTTGAAGTACTTAAGCGGGTAGGGGAGGTGGCTTATGAGTTAGCCTTGCCTCCAGGTCTGTCCGGAGTGCATCCGGTATTTCATGTGTCCATGTTGAAAAGATACCATGGAGATGGAAACTACATTATCCGTTGGGATTCAGTTTTGCTTGATGAGAATCTGTCTTATGAGGAGGATCCTGTTGCTATCTTAGATAGGGAAGTCCGCAAGTTGAGGTCGAGGGAGATTGCATCCATCAAGGTGCAATGGAAGAATCGACCCGTTGAAGAAGCCACTTGGGAGAAGGAGGCAGATATGCAAGAAAGATACCCACATCTGTTTAAAGATTCAGGTACTCCTTCTCACCCCTGTTTTACTTCTTGTGATCGTTCGAGGACGAACGATGGGTAAATTGGTATTTATTGTAACGACCTGTTTAGTCGTTTTGAGCAGCAGATTTTATTTCTGAAAAACCGGCTGAAACGACGGACCCCACGACGGACCGTCACAGGCACGACGGACCGTCGTAAGGTCTCGTTTCAGAACAATTAGAAATTCTGAAATTGGGTACTGAAAATCGACTCTCTGAACTTCGTAACGGAATGGCAGGACGGACCGTCACAGGTGTGACGGACCGTCACAGGACTTTTTACAAAAATCAAGTCTCTGTATCGTGTGACGGACAGCAGGACGGACCGTCGCAGGCACGACGGCCAGTCACAGGGTGCGCAATCCCAGTTGGAGTCGGATTTCTTTACACGTTTTAAGGGACGTTTTGGACTATTCCTTCTTTAATTATAAAGTTAGAGGGTTTACCTTAATAAGTCTAATTACTTGAGGGGTAAAAGAGGTAACCTTAAGTTAATTAGTGGGTCATTATCGCCATCTTTCTTTCTTAATTATATGTTAATTAGGGTAAAAGAAAGAGGGTTTGAATAAAGAAAATAGAAAGAACAAGAAGAGAGAGGGGGAAACGTACGATCAAGAGAAAGAAGAGAACAAAGCTTGGGAAAATTCTTGCTTGATCACTAGTCTTCGGTGGAGGTAGGTTATGGTTTTCATGCTATTCGTAGTAGACTCTTAATAGCGAATGATATGTATTGGTAGTATTGTAAACCTGTCTATATGCTTAATTGTATGCTTGCATGATTATGATTATGTGACTGTGATAAAATAAGCATGATGAAACTATTGAATCCCAAATCTTGAAAAGAAACTTTAATATACCTTATTAGTGATGATGCCTTGGTATGAGGGAAGGCTTGATGAATTGAAGTAATGGGATTGATGGTGCCTTGGTATAGAGAAGGCTTGATGAATTGACCGAATAAGAGTAGTGGATCGGAGTGTCACGTTCCGACACGTAGTATTAGTGGATCGGAGTGTCACGTTCCGACACATAGTATTAGTGGATTGGAGTGTCACGTTCCGACACATAGTATTAGTGGAACGGGTGTCACGAACCGACACGTAGATTTAGGGGATCGGAGTGTCACGTACCGACACATATTAGGGGATCGGGTGTCACGAACCGACACGTAGATTTAGGGGATCGGAGTGTCACGTACCGACACATATTAGGGGATTGGGTGTCACGAACCGACACGTAGATTTAGGGGATCGGAGTGTCACGTACCGACACATATTAGGGGATCGGGTGTCACGAACCGACACGTAAAATTAGGGGATCGGAGTGTCACGTACCGACACAAGAGGAAGAAAGATAATGAATCTTGTAAGATGATAATATACTCAACATAATGAACTTAATTTCCAAATGGGTATGTTAATGAGGCTTGAGCCCTCATGGATGAACTTGATAGTACTTATTGATGATTTTAGTACTTGTTGTTGTTACATGTTGAGTTTATAGTTGATTTATGATATTAACTGATATATACAGTTTTCTATTTTGAGTTGGTCGATGATATCTACTCAGTACCCATGGTTTGTACTGACCCCTACTTTTATGTTTTCTTCTTTGTTATTTGTGGAATGCAGCAAACGTTCCGTCTTCTTCAACCCAGCAGTAATTCTAGCCAGTCTTCACTACATCGGAAATTCAGGGTGAGCTAATGCGTCTAGCTTGGACTGGATCTTCTTCTTCAAGTCTTGATGCCTTGAACTTCCGGCATGGACTAGCTTTTATGTATTTTTAGCTTCTTAGACATTGTTAGTTTAGTAATTTGATCATAGATGTTCTTGTGATGATGACTTCAAGATTTTGGGGATAATAATAGTTATTGATTTGATTTTATTAATGAGTTAAGTCTTCCGCATTACTTTCTTTTGATATATGTTGAAATGATAAGGGTTAGATTGGTTGGTTCGCTCACATAGGAGGGTAAATGTGGGTGCTAGTCGCGGCTCGGTTTTTGGGTCGTGACACATAATTACTTAATGACTAAGGTGAAATTTATGCTAAATAACATATGCATACATGTACACATAATTAAAAATTAGTTTCACATATTAGTGTAAATTATACACGTTTTAATCTAAAAATCTACTTCTAATTACATAAAAACTTAATATAAAGGATGAAAATAACTACCTTGATGCCTTGAGATGAAAATATTGATTTTTCTCCTCCTTTTTTCCTTTGTTTCTCCCTTTCTTTTCTTTTCTTCTCTGCCTTTTTTTTCTTTTTCAAATCGTTTTTTTTTAAAAAATAACCCGTCCCAGGCTTTTTATAAGTTTAGGGCACTTTGCCCCTTTTATTTTTATTTTATTTTATTTATTTAATTAATTAATTTCCTTTTCTTTTTTTTCATTATTATTAGCAACAAAAAAATCTTTTATTAAATCTAAAAATCGTGTCACTCATTCTTACAAGTCATATAAATTATTTGTAAAATCTACTTAAAAGGTTAATATAAAAAAATAATAGTTTAAATTTCTAAAACGACTAAGAGGGTTGTTACATCATCCACCACTAAAAATCATGTTCATCCTCGAACATAAAATATGAGAAGGAAGAATTATTGACGTTATCAAAAATCTAATGCATGATCTTCCGGAGTCGTTGTTCATCTCTCCTTGAAAGCTTATCTTTAACACCATTCTATCAAGACTTACTACCAACAACTGAACTATAGAGAATTTAACAGATCAACAGATCAGAAGTGATTGTCAAGCTACATACTAACCCATGAACCGAATCTAAATTGAAACCCCTTGGACCATACCACAATAATCATGACAAATCCTTTATCACATAGCAAAGATAACATTCTATTGATACTAGCTACAACCAGAAGTGAACCTGAAACAATCATCACATACTCATAGTGCACAAACCAACACACATCTTATAATGATTCCTTTTTCACCACACAATCTTTTTACAAGTTTAAGTTATAAAAATCTGATCTTTAGACTTAGGGTATCCATCAAGGGAGAATCAAAACATACATAATCCAAATAAGAACAAGATAAAGTAAGCACCCAACAAGTGGTACACTCTAGGATGCAAAATCATTAACAACACTGTCAGATAAATGTAACTCTTCATGTAAGCTCTTCTATAAAAAAAAATCATACGCAATGGCGTGCATGTAGAACCAATAGTATACTTCTACTTTCTCAAACAACACCAAATATGCCATGTCTGAAATGATCAAGTCTGTCCAAGGATGTCACTCTACTATGAGAACAATCACCAGATCGGTACACCCGATCCACCACTAGAAATTCACCTGTAAATATGAAAACATGTATGTGTATAGGTAGCAAATCACACTCTAAACCATATCCAATACGAAGTAGATGGTCATATAAGAATTTATAAAATCAGAGTTGAATAAGACTAGATACTTCTTTTCATAGTGACCATATCAAACATTTGCATTTATTTGACTCTATCTCTTTAATTTTCTAGTTACCCACAATCACCAATTTAGTCTCGATTATAATTTTTCACATACTTGTTTTATCGAACCACAACTGCTCGTTACAATACCTCACTAAGGTCAACAATTTTAATTCTAAAAGAACTTCATAGTGGCACCAACCATGTATCTTATTCTCAAATCGTCACTAGATCTTCTTAACAAACACATTATTTCTTCCAAAATTTTCAAACTATGGCTACCTCTCTTTCTTTTTAAGCATTCCATGGCAAGTACGAGTCCAACAAAAAAAATGATAACACTAGTTTCAAATATGATAGTACCTTTCCATTGATATCAAACTATTAAATCACACCCGAAATCAACTCCACACAACTTTCACATACCATGCTTCAATTATCATTCCTAATCATCACATACCTCATGCCAATACTTAGAGGAATATTAGGTCTCCCCAATTATTCTATATACTATGGGCACATAATCTCTATTTACCATCACGTATCTATGTAACACATCACAACAAGTGATTCCAAAAAAAAATTCATCAATGACCATGTATAATTGTATGTCCATACAATTACGTATCCATAAGTCACTTAACAAAATCTGAACCGTTTAGGTCCACATAACAACACATCTCACGGGTTTTACCCAAATCAACACTCAATCTTCATAAAAAAATTGCTGATAAATTCCTAGTAAGTCTATAACAAATTGATTCACAATCATAGTCATATTAGAACTATATATGTCCATTCATAGACCCTTTAACTCAGAACCAAGAGTACTCTTATTCCTTTACATCTTCTAAATTCTTTCGATGAGGCAAATTTTAAAATACCTTGAACTCTTCAATACACCAAACTCTTTTTCTCTTCGCTGACTTGCTTACCAATCTTATCCTTGAAATAAAAACATTACATGAAATCCCATTTAGGTATAACAATCAAAAGTAACAAAATTTACTACTCAAATTATTTTTAAGTCCTTCAAATGCTTCATACTCAATGTGATCAATCATTTCTTACCCTTTACCAATTCATACCTTGACAAAACACACTACCACAAATCTAAACTCACAATAAAAAACTTGAATTTTGAATTCAATTATGTAACTCAATCCTTTTATCTATTGAAAATAGCT
Organism: Solanum peruvianum; assembly: GCA_027705065.1. NCBI lineage: Eukaryota > Viridiplantae > Streptophyta > Magnoliopsida > Solanales > Solanaceae > Solanum > Solanum peruvianum. The sequence goes on along the minus strand of JAKWJD010001762.1, from coordinate 13,200,701 downwards.
CATACATAGAACATATTTACAAATTTGGACATCTTAGCTTATTACTGATCGCCTATCCATCGACCTTGTCATACCTTTTCTTAAAAATCCAATGGTACCTGTTAGCAAATTCGAAACTATAAAAGAGCTTATCACCACACTCGATTCCAACTGTGTAGGTTTCTTTCTCAATTCTTACCCAATATATATATTATTATATTTTTTATCAATCTAATGAACGTGTGACACTATTACCATAATCAAAATGAAACAGATGAAATCGCGTATCCTTGAACTAAATTCTCAACTCTCTAAAGATATATCTTTGTCCTTTATAATTATAGTAAATATCCTTTTTGTCGATTGTCTCTTTCCAATGACTAAAATACTTCCAACTAATTCTTTTCCATTTATGACCTAGCTTCTTTCAATTCTATTCAAGCGAAATTTACAACACATCATACAACTTTTCATACAACTACATTGTTCATCACATAGTGAAAAACCACAACCTTAGATGCTCGCAAGTCGTTATTACCATAAAAACTCGTTCAACCCTCAATTCTTATTTTATGATTTAGTCTCAATCGCAATCCATCACAAACTCCTATTACCATCATGCTTAGTTAGCTCTTGTTAACACCACAAAGTCAACTATTTCATCAATATGAATCCTTAAACCCAGTTACACTAATCCAATCAAAAGAACTAACCCACTTTTATCCGCACTTCCTAACTAAAACTCTTAATTGTCTTCACATAAGTATACTCTTTAGGACTTCCTTTACCCATATGCTTGTCACTCAATATTGATCCAATTTCTTGGACATTACAATGAATCACCACTCATTTAAAAATTCATAAAATACAGTTCACAATTTGAAAATATCAATATCATACAAAAGATCCACGACCAAAAGCTTCCTTATAACTAATGTTTAACACATCCACCCATACCAACAAGCTAGTTGGGTTCTCAAATATGAGTTCAACACCAATCTTATCATATGAGCATGTATACCATAGATAAGTCGTTAAGTAGTTAATATTTGCACTTAACAATCAACACGTCCGTTTTCATGTACCACTAGTAACACATCGTGAAAATTAATTACATCCACCACTAGAACATATCATATCTATTGGGAAGATCATTTCCAAATAGGTCACACACTTTATCCATCAAATAGCTATAAAATATTACCAAATTAGTTTTGTATCTAACCCAAACTATATGTATTATTTCGTAAGCAAGGTCAATATCAAAGTAACACACTCCATAATTCTAACCAAGTACCAATCAATACCATTGTAATAGTCGTATCATGACCTTCTTTGGTATACACTCAATCTGTGAAACCACAGAAGGGATTCTGACCTGAATTGGCGCAACATCATTTGCTAAGCAACCCATTATAGGTATGAAAACTATATCAATTGTATTACACTATATATTATCTAGTCAATTCTTCAAACATTTAACTTTGAATTGTCGAACCACTCCATATTTTGCTTATACCAGATAAGTACTTTATTTAGTATTATTATTTTACAATGATAACTAACATTACTCAACTCTTTCAAATATGATCACGCATTCGTTTCATAAGTATATCATTTTTACCTTAATACCAGATCTAACATCAAACCAATACACGACATGCCAGTGATTCACAAAAGGTACTACGCACGAGTCATCACTTAAATGAGAGCGAAGGAGTGAAGCGATAAGAATCAAAATGGGACCAAGTATGCACAATAGAGATCCAAGAAGTGAAGATATTTCCTAAAAGTCACTACAGCCTCTCAAAGATTGGTACAGACGTCTCCGTACCGATCATCAAGACTCTATTTAGACTCGACTTGAACACACATGAGACCTATGAACCTGGGGCTCTAATACCATTTCTTCACGACCCAAAAATGGGCGTGATGGCACTCGTCTTATCCCACCAAGACAAGTCAACCTAAAACTCAACCATTACAATAAAGTGCGGAAATAAAATATAAGTAACTTAATAAAACCCCCAAAACCTGGTAGTATCGTGTACAAGCCTCTAAAGTATTACAATTGATTCAAAAGAAAAACTCAAGACTCTAATGAACTTGTTTCTAGAATAGAACAAGATCATAATTAAGGAGAAGAAAGTCTGCTGCGATGGAAACAGCTACCTGACAAATCTCCAAGAAGCCTCGGAAAAGAAGAGAATGACAAGTACAACAAAAATCAAGGCTCATAACCTATAAAAATTTGTAGAAGCAAGGGGTGAGTACCAAACCACAAGGTACTCAGCAATTAAACGGCTTCACACAAGCTAAGGGGATGAAATACGGGTACCCCTACCTCCCCAACCGAACCTCCACAACTACAACCTGCATAAAATTCAGTCTAACCTAACAGTTCATATTTACATAGCACGTAGCTCAACAACAACACTTAGACAATTTACATATCCTCAACAAAGACACTTCAAAAAATTACATATCCTCAACAACAATACTTCAACAAATTACATATCCGCAATAACAAGCTCAATATTGATCAATCACAAGTTCCACAGAAAGGCAATCAGAAGATCAGCAAAATATGATATCAAGTTCACTAATTATAAGTATGTGCAATACAATGGAATGCAATGTCAAGTATAATGATGCATGTCTGACCTAGTGATACACACCCGCTGTCTCTCAGTCCGGGACCCATGGGGGACATATCTGTCCATGCATCTGTCGCGGCGCACGACACGACCCTCGATAATAATAACCATCACGGCGCACGATACGTCCCTCGAAATATAGTATCCATCGCGGCGCGCGATACGTCCCTCGAAATGGTACATCCTCTTAAGTACCCATTCTTTCTCAATGCACATAACACTTGTCACAACCAATGCCTCATAATAATTCAGATGACAAGTTCACACATATAATGAGGAGATGACCATTTTCATAACATCGCACAGTTCACAACCACACAAACATGAAGTTACATCAACAATGATTCAACAAGCCTTCAACCCTTTCTCAACACAACAGACATAAACAATTAATCACATTGCCTTTTGTTATCCCCATTCTTTTCATCATTAGAATTAATCAATGTGGACAAGTCAACACCGTTACTCCCAACATATACCACAAGGACATACACGCATTTCATACACTTAACAAGAGTTTAGAATCCACTTGCCTCAATTTATCGAACAATCACTTCGGAACTTTAGCCTTCCTGCTTTGTTGCACTTCCAAATAAAATTCAGTCTATTTAAATAATAAACACTATAAGGTTTCGAAGTTAACAACACACATATTGCACGTGTCTAGATTAAACCAAATAAAACTCGCACAAATTTATAATTAAGTTCTTAAGTTTCAAGATTAGGATTAAATTTTTAATTTCTTTTCAATATCATAAATCTTAGGACATTCATTTAATACCATATACCCAATACTTAATTATATATATTAATATATCAAAACTTAAATGACAATATGAAAACTATTAAAAGGATATCAAATTGATCCCAATTTATATCACCCGTATTTGAACACCAAAATAAAAATATTTCATGAAATACTTTTATATGGAAGGCTTCTTGCATGTCTATTTACCTCTCTTCCCAATAATTGTGTCATGATCATCAACAATTGGTCATAATTACTTAATGACTAAGGTGAAATTTATGCTAAATAACATATACATACATGTACACAGAATTAAAAATTAGTTTCACATATTAGTGTAAATTATACACGTTTTGATCTAAAACTCTACTTCTAATTACATAAAAACTTAATAGAAAGGATGAAAATAATTACCTTGATGCCTTGAGATGAAAATATTGATTTTTCTCCTCCTTTTTTCCTTTTTTTTTTCTCCCTGTCTTTTCTTTTCTTCTCTGCCTTCTTTTTCTTTTTCAATCGTTTTTTTAAATAAGCCGTCACAGGCTTTTTATAAGTTTAGGGCACTTTGCCCCTTTTCTTTTTATTTTATTTTATTTATTTAATTAATTAATTTCCTTTTCTTTTTTTTTTCATTATTATTAGCAACAAAAAAATCTTTTATTAAATCTAAAAATCGTGTCACTCATTCTTACAAGTCATATAAATTATTTATAAAATCTATTAAAAAGGTTAATATAAAAAAATAATAGTTGAAATTTCTAAAACGACTAAGAGGGTCGTTACACCCATTCCCCGTGATTTATCTATATAGCATAGCCTTTAATGAATACATAGCATATGAGATGATCATACACTACATTCCTTCAAGGCCAACGAATATTACACCATTTTACAAATGGACATGAATTTCCTTTTATGGAGGATATCCATACGAGTAAGCAAAATCTAGAAATGATTCAACGCCATCAATATACTCTTTACTATACCTTCGTAAATCCATCCAATCCTTGGATGGGATATGTGAATTCCTAGAAGAAGATATAAATATGTAATCATTGTGTAATAATCATTAAATACTATACAAATCATATGATATAAAAGCATTTAATTAGTTAATTTAAGGGTTAAATTGTATCATTTTTATAAAATTGAAGATGACTTTCGCATTTCCTTAAGTTAATTCTTAATTAAAATATAGATAATTTGATTCCAAATGCGCATACCTTTTTATTTATTTTTGTTGATATATGAAATATAATTGGTAAAATTTGTATTGTTGATTTAAACATTTTCTATTTGATAGCACAATTTTATATTATATAACAGTAGTAAAAAATAAACATGAAACACACGTTGTCAGAAACTAGTAAGCTTTAAGAGTCACGAGTAAGTTATCAGAGTAATCTGTTATAAGATGATAAAAGTTTCTTACCTAGTCATGAAACTTTTGATATGCCAAATCAATCCTTGAATCCTCCACAAATGTTTTCAAATGCTGATGATACTTCTAAGGAAAAAATAAAAAAAATTAGTAGGATAGACACAATTAAGAAAGAAAGTAAATAAATAAAATTCAAAGAAAACGTACATGGTAAGGTTACTGCAAATCAGTAGTAACAAAAGAAAAAAGATTCAGAATAGCCGTTGGAATCGCAGAAGCTCTGAATTACCAACAAATTAAATGTCGAAGGCATGTTAAACACAGAAATGTCAAATCATCAAACAATCTTCTCAATGATGGTTTCGAACCACATGTGTGATTTTCAATCAAATATATAAATTTGTGATTATCTTATGATTAATTTGATTATATACATATATTTTTTCTTATCATTAGGTAATTAGTACATCAGAAGTATCGTGAATTTGGTGAGAAACAGGGAACATAGTCAGTTTTAGAAAGATATTTGGCTAGGAAACACTCCTTTAATGAATGTTTTTCCAAACATTATCCAGATTACATCTTATCCAGACTCAACCATGTCGCAGTACAGGGAAGAAAATATGTGGAAACTGATCCTAAGGAGAAATATTAATGAGTGCCAGTTGTAAGGGAATTTTAGCCTTATGTCTACCATTCAAACTAGTGCAATCAATAGTCAATGTAGGGTAAAACTTATCTGGAGAAATAGAAGGGATGGATCCTACTCACTTAAAGCATGCTACCTTCAACAAAGCTCTAATAGACCTTAACTGATCAATGTCCATGGAAATTAATCTGGAGAACTAAGTTGCCACCTAAATTTTTTTGTTTCAGTTGGATTATTCTAAAATACTCTTGCTTGAAACAGAAAAATTTGTTTCCGTTGGATTACTATTAAAGTAGGATGTTTGATTTCTCTTTTTGGTTGGGTTAATCTATCTCCTACACTTAGTGTCGATTCTTACTTAGAATTTATCATCACCGTTGTCAACAGTTGGCTTGAAACAGAAAAATATTTCTTTCATAATATGTGCATCTGTTTGATGCTTTGTCAATGAAACTTTTCTTACTTCAGAATATAATATGTCTATGCAGAAGTGTCTTATGGGCATATCTCTCGAAAGTGGGAAGAAGCAGAGACCCCTATGAGCATATCTGACATGTACAGTGGGGATGAAACACAGACTAGAACAATCCACACAATAATTCTGAAAGTAGATATCTTTTTTAGTAATGTATGACATAGCAAAGTAAACTTAATATTAGTTAGCCTCATGTTAAAAAGTTGATATTTTTAAACTTGAAACTTTCATCGTAAGAGTGACATTTTGTCCATTAACGTGTTAAAAGAGTGATTAGACCTACCGCATTTATTTTACTACCTAGTTATCCATTAGCATTTCATAAAATTAGGTTCAATCATAAAAGGTATTAGTTGAAAGAGGATAAAATGATTATCCCAAACTATATTACTATATGATTAAGATTTCATATAAATAAGCTAAAATTGTAATTATATGACTTAAAAGAATTTAAAAGTTGTTAGCCCATTCTATTTAACACTGAATTATATCACTTCAAATAAGCTTAAATGTGGTTATCTTGTGCTATTTTTTATGTTGTTTACTTGTTAATATCCCATAAGTAAAAGTATAATTTGTAAAATTTGGAAATGCTTTAAAGTGTCATGGTGTAATAATTTATTGTCATAAAAATAAAACTATAAAATTCTATAGCATAAAAGAAGATACAATTTGGAATCATACTATTATTTTAAAATGCTTATACTCATTAAGATTACCTTCTTCCGCAATCATCTTTTCAAATTTTCTAGTTAAGTTGAGCAAATGTGCCCAATTAAAGATTTAGATTTACCTTTTAAAGTAGATCACTTGTCCCCATGAGAAATACATATACCCACTACTATCAGAAGAAACAATATAGGAAATTGAATTTGAATCAACACTATTGATAATTGTTTGAGCAGATCTGATCCGATCTAGTGACCTCTCAAAAAAATAGAAATTCTTTTCTCGTTTTGTTTGTTCTTCAACTTCAAAATTTATCAATGAAATATTGATATATTTTCTCTAAATCTCATTGGATTTTAATGTTGGATAATTAGGTGAACTGAATTTCTCTGCGATATTTTTTCCATTGAAATTTCACAAGGACAATAAAAATAGAGAGAAATTAAAAGACTGATTTTTGGAAGATTTTTTTTTTGAAAATCGATGTGCTTTGAAATGATGAGACAAAAAACAGTTTAAAAAAGGGACATGGGGGTGGGGGGGGGTTCATTGGAGGTGAGATCAAGAAAAAAGTTAATCTTGGGTCTTTTTTTATTTGTAATGATTTGAATTTTTTATGAATATGGAGATTTTGGAGGATGTATTTTTTCCTTGAATGTGAATATAGAGGGTTTTTTTAACAGGTAGGAGGGTTTTAAAATGAGAGGGATATATATATATATATTATATATATATATATATATATATATATATATATATATATATATATATATATATATGTTTGTTTGTTTCGTAATCTTATTGTGAATATGTACTTGAATGGATTAGCTTTGTGAAAGGGGATGGCTCAAGTCTAAGATACTATATATATCGATGGACGTATCACACGCCATGATGGTTACTATTATCGAGGGTCGTATCGCACGCCGCAATGGATGCATGGACAAATATGTCCCCATGGGTCCAGGACTGAGAGACAGTGGGTGTGTATCAATAGGTCAGACATGCATCACTATACTTGACATTGAATTTCATTTCATTGCACTTCTTTATTATTGGTGAACTTGACCTTGCGTGTTATATTGATCTTGTGAGTGCCTTTTTTTGCAAATCTGAGGACATATAATTTGTTAAAGTTTTGTTGTTATGGATATATATTTGATAAAGTGTTATTGTTGAGGATATGTAATTTTTAAAGTGGTTTTGTTTAGGATATGTAATTTGTTGAAGTGTTGTTTTTTAGCTCTGTTTTATGTAAACCTTGAGCTGTTAGGTTGGGTCGGTGTTATACATGTTGTATTTTTGGAGGTTCGGATGGGGTGTAAGGAGAATCCATATTATGTTTCCTTAACTCGTGTTAAAGGGTTTACTTATTGAGTACCGTGTGGTTTGGTACTCACCCGTTTCTTATACAATTTTTTTTGTAGATTACTAGCCTGTATTTTTGTGATATATTTTCTTCTTTTCCGAGTCTTCTTGGATGATTTGTGAAGTAGTTGTTTTCATCTCAGCAGACATTCTTACTCCTGTTTATGATCTTGTACTACTCTGGAAACATTGTCATATGAGACTTGTATTTTATTTTGATTCAATTATAATACTTTAGAGGCTTGTTCATATGACAACCAGATTTTGGGGGTATTTTTGAGTTTACAAAAAAATTTCCACAGTTTTTTGTAAAGGTTAAGTTTTAGCTTGACTTGTCTTGGTGGGATATATGTATATATATATATATATATATATATATATATACATATGTATGTATGTATGTATGTATGACTTTTCTACAATAACAACAACAAAATTCTCAACGTAATATTATAAGGTAATTTGTATGGATAACCTTATGAAAGTAGAGAGGTTATTTAGCAATGTATGACATTGAAAAGTGTACTTAATATTATTTAGCCCCATGCTAAAAAGTGGATAGTTTTAAACTTGAAACTTTCACCTTAAGGGTGACATTTTATGAAAGAACGAGCTAAAAGAGTGATTATCCACCATATTGATTTTACTACCTAGTTGATTGATTAGGATTTCATAAAAATGGGTTCAATCATAAAGGTATTATTTGAAAGAGATTAAAAACGGTTATCTCAAACTATATTAGTGCATGATTAAGATTTCATAAAAATAAGCTAAAATCGTAAATTATATCCCCTAAAAGAATTTAAAAGTGGTTAGCCTAGTTTTTCACGCCTCGAACCTACATTATGGGAGAAACCGGCACATGAAGACCATTGATGGTCCCCAAGCAAACCATTGGCCTGACTTACTTAAGTCAACGAAAGATTGAACTCAACTTACCGAAGAAGTAAAACATGTTCGAAAAAAATACTTCATAAACTCTGGCCAAAATTACACTTAAGTCTCAACAAGGTAAACAATTTCAACTTAAATACTACTATCTATGAAGCCTCTAAACTAACTAACGAGGGATGTTGGGACAGACCCCAAAGCATCCTAAAATCTGAACTAGTAAATCAATGAAAATGATGTGCTTCAGAATGCAAGGAGATATATATATATATATAACTTGTAATATAGCGTAAACTGTTAGTTCATTAAAGATAAAACAATAATAAACTCAACTTTACTCATATATATATATAAAAGTAATATAACTTTGGTGGGAGATTCTTTAACCGATAACCACCACTATGAGCCTAAGTTGTGATACAACATCTTGCCCATGCTACCAGTAATGTCCTATACTTTTCCATCAGTATATGACCTTACTTTGCTTAGTGGATCCAGAATAAACTTACGTGATCATCTAAGAAGTAGGATCCATCAATTCCCATGTTGACTTCATGCTTTAAATGGAAACTTGAGTTTATATGAACTCTCATCCCCACCTCGGTGCTCAATAATACTCCCTAAACTTACTTTAGCTCAAACGTTTAATAAAAATTTCTTTACTTTGGGTTGAGATAATTTGCTGAACCCCTTTAGCTTGAAAAGCTCCTTTTCAGAATCAATATTCACTTTTAGTACAAAACTCTTTTGGAACTCTCAGTTCCCTTTTTAGTCAATGTGAAACATTTGTAAACCATTAGGGAATACTTAGTTCCCTTATACCTTTCGAGAAATGAACTCGACTCTTTTTCATAACTTTAATTGTACCTTTAGCCTTAAAACAAAGTAAAAAATAATTGTTTAAGACTCTTTATAAATTTTAAGAACTCACTTTGACTTGTATCTTAACTTTCAAACTTTTACTCTTAACTTCTTTGACTTTGATCTTAGATTCACTTGAATTGAATTATGAATTCAAGGATCATGATCTCATGTTTATGGATGATTTAATAATGTTTAAATGTAATCTAGACTTTTGGAAACATCTAAGAATTATGGTCACATCACTTAGAAACTAGTAAAAAAAATTGGGAAAGAACGGGGTCTCTAAGGGTCGGGGCACTCTGAGAGGTGCGGAGTGCTAGAGTCGGACAGACAATGTCTGTTATCAAGCGCTCTGGCTGGTGCGGTGTGACAGATTCTGATGGACAGACTCTGTCATGAGTGACTTTGGAGGCGCGGCGCCCCAATTCCCAAAAGACAGGTTTTTTCCGACTTTCTTCTTCGTTTTTCATCTCTAAACCTTCCCAAACTCCCATGAATCCCACCCCAAACACTCAGGATCCCAAATAACCCCTTACCCAATAGTTTAGACCCGGAAACAGTCTGGAAACATTAATTAAAACTAACAGAGATTAACAACAATTCAACCAACAAGAACTTCAAACTATTCGTCAAGAATTTTAAGGTTTACTTCCAATTAACTATAAATTATGGTGAATAATTATGTTAGAGGGTGGGTGAAACAAAACAACACCGAAATATCTCACATACCTTGTAAGGGATCAAAACCGACGAAATCCACGAATCGAAATCTTGGCATTTTTTCATCTTCTTCTTCTGTCTCCTCTTTTCTCGTTTATTTCAAAGCCCTAGATTATTTTCTAAATGGGGAAACTTATTGGGATAAATTTAGACCCCAACTTAATACCCATAAAAAAAATTAATTTAGGAAAAGACCAAAACAACCTTAACAAATCCGGATTTGGAACTTTTCCCTACTCAACAGCCAAACATTCGAAAGTCATATCTCTCTCACGAACTTGGAAATTCACAAAATTGGCATCATTGGAAAGATCTTCTGATGATCGTTAAATCCATATAAAGAACTTACCCAAAATGTTCCTGAGCCAGAATTTATGGATGTTTCACTTTTTAAATCTGGGAAATTCCCGTATTTCTCAACTTCTTTCAAAATTTGATTATTCTTATATTTCTTAGCTTAATCTTTGTGAATTCAGGTTACAAGATGCTTCAATATCTCCCCCTTTGGAACATTCGTCATTTAATGAGAATTCGTTCACCTGGTTAAGGGTAGTAACATCATTTTAACACTCAACAATCAAAAGCAAGTAATAACATGTTTATACGAAACCTTATAAAGTTCTAAGAAGTGAATCTAGCACCTTGATCTGCATTTTCTTCGGGTTCAAAGAGATATGGATATATCTTCTTCATATCCTCCTATGCTTCCCAAGTCGCTTCTTCAACGAACCGGTTCCTCTAAAGGACCTTGATTGAAGCAACTTCCTTTCTCCTCTAGTTGGGAACTTTCCAATCAAAATTTTTAACCTGAACTGCTTCATAGGATAGGTTGTCCTTAATCCCAACATTATCTATTGGTACTATCAATGAAGGATCACACAATCACTTCTTCAACATAGAAATATAAAAAATCGGATGGACCAGTGCAAACTCTTGGGGTAGCTCCAACTCATAAGACTCATTTCCCACTCTTTTGGAGATCCTATAAGGTCAAATATATCGGGGACTAAGTTCCCCTTTTTACTAAACCTCATAACGCTCTTCATATGTAAAACATTAAGATACACCCAATCATTTACCACAAACTCTAATGGCCTTCTTTTAACGTCTCTGTAGGACTTTTGGTGATTCTGCACTTTCTTCAACCTTTCTTGAATTACTTTAACCTTTTCCATATCTTGGTAAACTAAATTTTGTTCTATCAACCCTACTTCAACAACATCGAACCACCCAATAGGAGATCTGCACCTTCTCCTATATAAATCTACATATGGAGCCATTTGGATGCTCGAATGATAACTAAAGTAGTAAGCGAACTCAGTGAGAGGTATGTGATCATCCAAATTTCCCTTGTATTGGATCACAAGATCTCTCAACATTTCTTCTAAGTTCTGGATAATACGTTTTGTTTGTCCATCTGTCTGAGGATGAAAAGAAGTACTCAGAATCCACGCTTGAACCCAAACCTTTTTGGAAATATTTCAAGAATTGTGCAGTAAATTGTGCACTCCTATATGAAATAATGGAGAATAGAACTCCATGAAGTCTTACCACTTATTGAAGGTACAACTTAGCATAATTCTCGACGGAATTGGTAGTTTTTACTGACAAGAAAATTGCTGACCTTGTCATTCTTTTGATAATCACCCAAATAGAATCATGTTGTCTTCGTGATCTTGTCAATCCTGTGATAAAGTCCATATTAACTATCTCCCAATTCCATTCTGCAAGTTCTATATTATGAGCTAAACCTCTAGGCCTTTGGTGTTCCACATTAACTTGCTAATAATTTTAACAGTTGGAAACAAATTCAGCAATATCTCTCTTCATGCCTTCCCATATACCTCCTTCAAATCATGGTACATTTTTGTTGAACTCAGATGAATGGAAAATCTGGAGCTATGAGCCTCCTCCAAGATCCTCTCTTGAAGTCCATCCACCTTAGGTACACATAATATGCCTTGGTATTTAAGCACGCCATCTCCGTCTTGTTCGAAAACAAATACTCTTTGTCTATGGACACTTGCCTTTAAAACAAGTGAAATAGGGTCTTGGTCTTGTTTCTCTTTCACCTCTGATACTGTCAAACCCCAACACCACACCCTAGAAGTTCAAGCCAATCTCGGATTACAAATGATGTACTTGACCTCTCGGAGGTCCTGTACAAGCCCTTCTATATCATTCATCATATATAGATAGTGAGAAATACTGTGGAATTAAAAAATTTCACAAAAAATATCATAGTCTTTAAAATTCTTTCATATAAAGTCATAGGAAATTCTAAGTCTCAATCTCATCAATCTTAGAAACTAGCATACTTGGGCCACAGCTCATACACATTACGAATATAGAAATACTTAGTCTATTACAATACGTCAATAAGAAACATATAATACATCTATACCCCGAGTAAAATGAGGATGTACTTCAACTTCTCTTGAACGATCCTACGGTCCAAGTCTTGCTTAGCAAGTTCTCCACACCTACCAAAAACTATAGAGATAGATAAAAGCATGGATTAGTTATACGCTCAAACTTACTTCTCAAATAAGAAGTAAAGCGGTCGTATCAAGTAAAGAAACAAACTAATGAGGTTGGGGTCGATCCCAAGAGTAAAATAGTTCAGACTTAACTTTATTCTATTATTACTATTATTTAGTCAACTATTTCCTCAGAAAACAAAAAATAGAAAAAGAGGTTTTTAACTCTAAATTTATGAAAACAATTAACTAAACTAAAGTAACCAATTAACAGATTCTAATCTCGGAGCATAATCAATTAATAAAAGTTACTAGGGCTAAATTGTTCCATACAGGTTCCTAACTTGATAATTCTAAAATTAAAATTCTTTCCTAGTATCTTGCATGTAAAGTGATAAGTTATGTACCTCTAAATCCTTGGTCCGGCATCTAGAAAATTTCACTCCGCACCTTGGTCCGGCTACGTGTGTTGCTATACTAACCCTTACCTTTACCTCATATTAAGCATTGTATTCGATATTTGACTAAGTTATTACCTCGTACCAACCGACACTTGCCTATTATATAATGTACACTAAATCTATGTTGATAATTCTTTTCCTATTATCTACCTCCTTGGTCCGACATGTATCATTAAGGAGAGTTCTAATGTTGGCCATCCGTTAAAAACACTTCTAAACGAAAGAATTATCACTACATGCAAGACAGCATTCTAGAATTGCTATTTTATTTCGATTTTACCTCATTATTAACCCATTGTTCCCACAACCCTAGTTATGGAGTTTATTTACCCATGGTCATAATCATACTATTCATATATTTAATATTAGAATTCATGCACTTACTTTAATGATAAAGAATAAAATCCAGAAATTCACTTGATTAATCAACTAAAGACCCAACAATCAATTCCAGAAAAAGTGTATCAATTGCTTAAATTAATCCTTGAATACTTGAACAAGAGAACTAAAGATTATCGAAATGCCTAACCGTCTAACCAAATCTCTAACCCCAAAAATGAGGTTTTTCGAACGATTTATAATAAAAACAAAAACCTAATAAAAGAAGGATTCTAATTACTGAAAATCTGTCCAAATGCGTTTGAGTCGATGGACCTCGTGATGGACCGTAGTGGTCACGATGTGCCGTCATGGCCTCCATCTTCCCATACTTCACAAATTCTTCTTCTGCTTTCTTCATTGCCCTTAACGAACAGGTATGACGGATCGTTCCAAGCATAATGGTCCATCGAGGGTCTCCGTTCCATAATACTTTAACTTCTTTGAATTTGGGTACTGGACTACTCTATGATAATTACGGCGAACCAGCAGGATGTACCGTCGTGGCTATGACGGTCCGTCATGGACTTCCGTAATCCCACACTAGGTCAAACTTCCTCGTCTTCCTTCAGAATCTTCTCTTGTCACTACGATGCCACCTACGGACCATCACAGAATCGACGGACCGTAATAAGCTCTGTAGGTTGTCATTTCTGCATTTCTCGCTCAAAAACTTCCGCGTTCATCTTTGGACGGATTTCTTGAAAATAAGGAGAAAATTACATAAAAATCAATACAAAAGGCATTTGGACACACACGAAACTTAAGGAAAAGCATTAAAAGTATCGTGAAACCACGGTACACCAACACTCCCAACTTAAATTCGTCGTTTGTCCTCAAGCGACGCACTATGACTCACTACAAAATTTTTGTACAAGCGTATCCATATTTTAGCTTTCGCAATCTTAGGCTATCAATACCGATCATTCTCATCATGTTTATGCATGTTATCAGTATTAGGCTTGAATTATGTGGAACCAAACCATGACACAGACTCACCATGCATTGACACCTATCCTCTTCAATTTCTCACCGAGGTGCTAATATTTTTGGTATTGCAACTAGTGTCCTCACTTCAAAACAACATCCTCATTTTTTACACAATGATTTAGTTGGAGTATAAGGATTACTTTTCAACACTCACTCTCATATCAAATTCACTACTCATTCATACATATTTTCATAAGCTTTCCCTTATTTTCACTGCTTTATGTTTGCCATACAACTATTAGGATCACGATAGGACTTTCTTAGCTTGTAACATAGGCTCAGGGTTAGGTAGGGTATATTTTGGTATAATTTAGTGACTTTTTCCCCTCCTTGACATATCGGCTAAACGTACAACCTTTTTATCATTTTATTTCGCCCGATTTCTCAATTTTCTTTTTATCTTGCTGTTTTCCCTTTCTTATCCTTATATGTAAGTCACTTTTTATTTTTATTTTTTTAGTCACTTATGTTTTGTTCTTTCTTTCTCTTCATTCTTTCATACACACATTCCGGAGTATTCCTTACAACAGCCACACAAAACTCAAGACTTTAACATGAGTGAATGTTCGTAATAACCACGGCTGGGTAAGGGCCACGACAAGGTTGTTTTCTACATTAGCCACACTCAACATAATCTTTTGGCATAAACTGAGGTGCACATGTCGAAGGAGGGACCAGGGCCAACACATTATTTCCAGAGAAGATCAGTTGGTGTGAAAAAGAAAGATCTGTTTTTAGACTCAACTCATTTGGATCAATACGAGATTAAGTTCATTTGGTTTTCTATTATTTGGGCTCAAGATTGACTATTTCGAACAAAACCCTATGATCCTTTCCTAATTGTTCATTTTGGCTTACTTTTAGCAAGACTAACCAGGAAAGTTCTAGCTCAGTCTCAATGGTGGATCATTTGAATTTTTCTCACACTCACTTGACATTCATTACATTCCCAGATTATTAGACACCTATTTCGTGTCTTAGATTCAAGGTTATGCAGTAGTGTATCTCTACGTCATGTTTAGAGCCACACAATTATCAATTACTATGCCTAGTCATGCATCATTTTCATATCAAGATATCATATTTTTTTAAGCCATCATGCTTCAGAGTTATAGTATCTACACAAGATATAACATGTCGGTTCAACAATAAAAGTAATCAGTCTTTTGAGGAAAATAGAACACAAGCAAGAAAACCCCAAAAGAGGATCCTGAATTGGGCTACTCAGACTTCACCCTAGCACTCACTTTCCATTTACCCCACCCCCAACAAAAATATATACGATTGTACCCAATACATAAAAAACTGAAATACGAGAGTGGTAGGTGAAGCAAACCTGAGGCGCAAAGTGCCGGCGATCAGCAAGCTGGTCGGTCCGGTTCCCCTGAACCCACTACCTCTATATTCTAGACACCCTCAGTAGTGTCCTCATCAGCAGCAGCACTATCAGTCGTGCCTCTCGTTGTCTCCACATCACTGGAGCTAGATGCCCTAGAAGCTGACTCTACAACCCTAATCTTACGTGCTCCTCATCAGCAATCGAGGTCTCTTCGCAGCCTCCATCTCATGGTGCTCCTTATTTCTTGCTCTAGCCTCATCCTTGTCTCGACCCCTGCGCTGCTTGGCATGCTCTCGATAGGGAGGTGGTTGAATCAAAGAAGTGGCGAATAAAGCAGCCAACATTGTGTCCTAAGCAAGCTCTGCAGAAGGGGCCTCAGACTCAGGCACCCTAGCCTCTAGGATCATATCAAGATCTGCTCGGAAATTCTCAACCGGAGCCTTAAGGGTCGACACTTCCACCGGAGGGGCTGGCCGGGCTAGCACCCGCAACTCAAAAGCGTCTAAGCGTTAATGAACCTCCGCGGTCTTCCTCTTTATTTTTTGTGCCATCATACGCTCCAAGCACTCCTCTGCCTAAGCAATAGACCTCTACATCCAAGGCTGGATGTGATGTAGAAGTGTGGCCATCGAAGCCTCTAGTTTCTGTAACCTAGCAAGCGGGACCAGAGCAGGGGAGGGGGCTGAGCGAGAGGATCTTGGGGCAGTGCTACAACCCAGGATAGACTCGATCGGGGGAGTATCACTGGTTGCTGAAGTAGACTGCATAGCCGTTCGAGCGTGCGCTACAGTATCATCCAGATTCATACCAAGTGGAGGCACCTCTAAACGGGGCCCTCTGCGTGGAGACAACTCATTGCCTCATCCCTGATGAGGCCAATATCAACATTTCCCTGCGGAGTCTTCAGTTGATCAATGTGCCAGATAGGCACACCTGCAGACCAGCATAATAAAAATTATCATGCACGGAAAAGGGTAAGTAATGGTGACCTTGAAAGCCGTCTCGTGCATCACCGCCTGATGAAGCCAAGCAAAATCAACCTTAAACCTGACCATCATCGCTGTCATCAGAACTGTGCGATCCCATGTAACTATATTATCTGTAGCCGTGGGGGGAGGCAGTGGCGGACAATCAACCATAGAAACTTATTCCTGAAGGGAAAGTTAGCCTTATTGATGGCTCCCTTTGGCTCCATTATCCAGTCGGCAACCTCTCCATCAATAGATAAGTGTTGGGCCATCCACCTCTTGGTGGTCTCTCTAAGCGATGGCTCACGCAAGAATTGTCCATCTTTTAAAATTCGCCACCGGTAGTCGAACTTGACGGTGAGAGCGGTCCAAGTGGTATCAACTTCCTCGCCGCACAGATACCGGTGGATGGCTTGCAGGGAGATGTCGACCTGTATGTCGCATACTCCGACGTGCTCAAGTGGGGCCTCTTTGGCGGGGGCAGCCAGCCTATCGATCTGTGATCATAGAGTAGCCACAGAAGAGGCGTAAAACTCTCGGACCAACTCCTTACTATAGCAGCCCAAAGAACGAGCCGTCCACTCTAGCCGATGTCTGGTGAAGAGAGTGTGGTTATCTGGCATGGTGTGGATACTTCCCGTAAGGACCCGCCTCTTCAGTGCTAGGGTCCGTGTCATGATCCCTTTATCATTTAGAATCTTGGCGTATGATTACACTAGGTATTTCCCGTAGACACACTACCGGTTGGGCTGGTCGGCAACCGGGGTGGGAACTCCACTCGGTGGGCCTGGAGTGGAATCAAGATTGTCACCCTCATCAGACAAGTTAGATTCTGTAGCCATGGCGGTTGTATAGACGTCTGCGGACCTGGAGGCTTCCTCCAATAACGAAACTCCTAAGGAACTAGATTCTCTTTTTTCTTGTGTAACTGACCCAGAAGGTGTGCCTGGTCAGTGTGCGCTCCTCATGAGACAGGGAGGAAGTGACTACGCCAGATGCCACTTTTTAGGGCGTATCTATGGTTGTACGTGCATCTCATGTTGGAGTGGCAGTGCCTGGGGGCACGTACTCGGGATCATGCTAATCATCAGAGCCTATAACCAGTCAGGCAGACAGGGCAAAAGACCTTGAACGCCCATGTGCATAAACTCGATCTTATTTCGGTTCCATTAGAGA
Organism: Solanum peruvianum; assembly: GCA_027705065.1. Lineage (NCBI taxonomy): Eukaryota > Viridiplantae > Streptophyta > Magnoliopsida > Solanales > Solanaceae > Solanum > Solanum peruvianum. The sequence goes on along the minus strand of JAKWJD010001762.1, from coordinate 13,182,508 downwards.
TAGTAACTGTAAAGAATCATTATTAGTTGTAGAAGGAGCAGAAAAGACAAGCAAAAACGAGACAAAATACACATAGGAGAAAAGTTGTAATGAGATCTCTTTAATAGAAGTGAAACACGATGGACCAGGTGACGGCCCGTCGTGAGTATGACGGACCGTCATGGGGTCCGTCATGTCTTACTTCAACAATATTTATTTGGAGAATGTTAGAAGGATAGTCTCTGACAGTTATGATGGATAAGCAGGAAGGACCGTTGTGATAATGACGGTCCATCGTCGATGTCCGTCGTAGGGCACTTAGAAAAAGTATGGAGACCCTTTGGAGAGGGTCTCTTAACATCATGACGGATGTGCAGGACGGACTGTTGAAGGTACGATGGTCTGTCGAGGGTACGACGGTACGTCATATATGTACGTTAGTCGACACTTAGAAAAATAATGGAGACCCTTGGACAAGGGTCTTTGAAAACCATTACGCTTGTGCAGGACAGACCGTCGTGGGTACGATGGTCCGTCATAGATGTCCGTCAGAGGACACTTAGAAAAAGTATAGAGACCCTTAGGATAGGGCCTCTGACAGTCATGACGGTTGTGCAGGATGGACCATCAAGGGTACGACAGTCCGTCGTATATGTCCATTATTGGACACATCAAAAAAAATGGAGACCCTTGGACAAGGGTCTCTGACAACCATGACAGTGGTGTAGGACGGACCGTCATCGGTACGACGGTCCATCGTAGGTGTCCGTCATAGAACACTTAGAAAAAGTCGGAGATACTTAGAAATAGGCTCTCTGACAACCATGACGGTTGTGAAGGACGGACTTTTTTGGGTATGACAATCCGTATTAGATGTCCGTCAGAGGACACTTAGAAAAAGTATGGAGACCCTTAGGAGAGGGTTCTCTTACCATCATGACGGTTGTGCAGGAGGACTATCGAGGGTACGACGGTCTGTCGTATATGTCTGTTAGTGGACATTTAGAAAAAAATGGAGACCCTTAGGACAAGGGTCTCTGACAACCATGATGACTGTGTAGGACGGAGTGTCGTAGATGTCCGTTAGAGGACACTTAGAAAAAGTTGGAGATCCTTAGGAATAGGGTCTGTGAGAACCATAACAGTTGTGCAGGATGGATCGTCGACGGTCCGTTGCATATGTTCATTGGTGTACACTTAGAGAAAATTAATAATGGGGTGTTGGGACAGATGCTATGACGGTCCGTCGTAGGTACGACGGTCTGTCATCAGGGTTTCGTTCTGTCATTCAGTGACAAAACTAAGGATGCCTGTGTCTCAAACGGAATACTTGATATTAACCTACATGTTACTAACCCAAATACCTAGCAAACTAGCAATGCTTAAACACCAATTTCATCAGTTGTAACAATGCAATTTGAGGGACTCTCAACCTAGGTAAGAGAAAATTGGATCAAAGAGCAAAGACCCACCAAAAAGAATTAGGCCAGTAGTAATTGAAAAACAAAAATGCAGTGTAAATGGGTAGAGATCAGAGACACATACCTGAGAAGAGGAGAAAAACAACCATGTGAGGCACTCAACTATCAAAAGCAGAAACACAGCAGTAGACTCCGACTAGTAGAAAGGAGATTTTGGGATTTGGGTATTCGGGAAAGTGACGTGGATAAATTCATAGAGAAGAGAACGAAGAAGGCAGGAAGTTGGAAAGGGAGGAAATGGGAGAAAGAGGGAAAGAAACGTTTTAAATGAAGGGGTCGGGAGTTTAAAAGGTTGAAACTTTTAAAATTCCCCAACCGGGTCGGGTAGGGTTGCTGGTTAATGACACAACGAGTCCCCGAAGATGGTCCGTCGCGTATACGACTATCCATCATGGGTTCCATCGCGGATTCCCTAATATTTAAAATAACTAAAAATGTACCTCGCACGACGAATTCATGTGACGGTCCGTCTCAAGCGTGACGGTCCATCGATGTATCGGTCAATGCATATTGCGGAGTGATTTTCTGCAGCATTTCCTGGTGATGTGCCACGTATTTGGTTGCCTCCCAACCATCTCCTGATGTAACATCGCGGCATGACTGAAGACACTTGATTACTTAGACTTCATCAAGATTGTATGCCTCGATCAATTCAATCGTCGATGCAGCATGCCTGAAATAGATTTTTATTCGTTATCCATTCACCTTAAACAGCACACCCTCCTTGGTTTCCAACTCAACTGCTTGATGAGCGAATAGTTGGGTAATCAAGTAAGGGCCAGTCAATTTGGACTTGAGCTTGCCTGGACACAAGCGCAACCTAGAATTGTATAAAAGCACCAAATCCCCAACTATAAACTCTCGTTTTTCAAATTTTAGGTCATGGTACTTCTTCATCTTTTCTTTGTGGAGGGCTAAGCTTTCATAAGCTTTCAGGCGAAATTCATCGAGTTGATTTAAATTAAGTTAACCGTTGTTCGGCAGCTTCGTTCCAATCCATTTTCAACTTCTTCATAGCCCACATGGCTTTACGCTCTAATTCAACCGAAAGATTACAAGCTTTCCTATATACAATTTGGTGTGGGGACATACCTATGGCAGTCTTATACGCTGTCCGGTAGGCCCAAAGAGCATCATCAAGCGTCCTTGACCAATCCGTTCTACTAGCGTTCACTGTTTTTGACAATATCTGTTTGATCTCCCTATTTGACAATTTAACTTTCCCATTAGTTTGAGGATGGTAAGGAGTGTCAACATTATGTCGAACCCCATATTTCTCCAATAAACCCTTGAACAATTTATTGCAAAAGTATAATCCTCCACTACCAATAATTGCCCTTGGGGTACCAAATCGAGATAATATATTCTTTTTCAAGAACGCAGTGACACTCTTCCCTTCATTGTTTGCGAGGGAGATAGCTTCCACCCATTTAGATACATAATAAACAGCTACTAAAATATACTTCATTACATGAGAACTCACAAAAAGATCCATAAAGTCAATACCCCAAACATCAAATAACTCAATCACAAGAATGGGGTTTAGAGGGAGCTCTTACTTTCTTGAAATGTCGCCATCTCTTTGTCATCTATCACATGCTTTGGAAAACTCATGAGCAACTTGATGAATAGTTGGACAATAGTAACCACATTGTAATATCTTATGAGCGGTTCGGATACCATGACGATGTCCACCAATGGGTGAGGAATGGCATGCTTCTAAAACACTCAACATCTCAACTTCTGGCACACAATGCCGAATAAGCCCATCGGCACAGCTACTATATAAGTATTGTTCATCCCAAAAGAACTTCTTCACATCGTACATGAACTTTTTTCTTTAATGAAATGACAAGTCCGATGGAACAATATTTCTAGCCAGATAGTTCGACGAATCTGCGAACCATGGAATCAAGTCTTGCGAGGCAGCCAATACATGCTCATCACGGGAAGTATCATTAATATCAGTCTTATCCCCTATCTCTCTCATAGCTTTATCTTCTAGACGGGACAAGTGATCGGCAACTTGATTTTTGGTTCCTTTTCTATCCCTCACCTCAAAGTCAAATTCTGGTAGCAGTAATACCCAAAGAAACAACCTCGGTTTTGCATCCTTCTTTGCAATCAAATATCTCAATACTGAATGGTCAATATGCATTATAACTCTAGTACCTAGCAAATAGGAGCGAAATTTTTAAAAAGCAAAGACTACTAGTTACCACAAAGGTGTGGCCTTGTGGTAGAGGGGGCAAGACAAGTGTCCCATCAGAGTCTGCAATATTATCAAAACCTATATTGTATTCTTGAGGACGTGGAGCGGGATTTTGTCCTTTTGTTTAATTTTGCCACAATCATCGAGTAATAACTGACCATGAGCATCAACTGGAGCTGGGATGTTGTGGTTTGGATCATTACCATCAACACCCAAGTTTGGATTCATATTGTGTAGTGTACACTCTAATTTGCGGTCGTAAGGAAACAAGGGTTCTCTTCCTCTACGTGTATTTGGCATACAAGGAAGTTAGTTCTGCAAGTATCAAAAACAATAGAACATTAAAATTAAGAAAACATTGACTAAACTTTAGTAATAAGTTTAATTTAATCTAAAATCAACCTTCCTTGGCAGCAGCATCAAAATTTGATACGCTCAAACTTACTTCTCAAATAAGAAGTAAAGCACTCGTATCAAGTAAAGAACCCAACTAATGAGGTTGGGGTCGATCCAACGAGGAAAATAGTTCAGACTTAATTTGATTCTATTATTACTATTATTTAGTCAACTATTTCCTTAGAAAACAAAAAACAGAAAAGGGGGTTTTTAACTCTAAATTAATGAAAATAATTAAGTAAATTAATGTAACCACCTAACAAATTCAAATCTCGTATCTTAACCAATTAATAAAAGTTATTGTGGCTTAAGTGTTCCCCACAGGTTCCTAACCTAATAATTCTAACTACAATAATTCTTTCCTAGTATCTTGCATGTAAAGTGATATGTTATGTATATCTAAATCCTTGGTCCGGCATATAGAAAATTTCACTCTGCACTTTAGTCCGGCTATATGTGTTGATATACTAACCCTTACCTTTACCTCATATTGTATTCGATATTTAACTAAGTTGTTACCTCGTACCAACCGACTCTAGCCTATTTGATAGTGTACACTAAATCTATGTTGATAATTCTTTTCCTATGATCTACTACTTTGGTCCGACAAGTAGCATCAAGGCGAGTTCTAACGTTGGCCATCCATTAAAAAGACTTCTAAAGGAAAGAAATACCAATACATGCAAGACACCATTCTAGAATTGCAATTTTAGTTCCTCATTATTCACCCATGGTTCCCACAATCCGAGTTATGGAGTTTAGTTACCCATGGTCATAATCACACTATTCATATATTTAATATAAGAATTCATGCACTTACTTTAATGAGAAAGAATAAAATGCAGAAATTCACTTGATTACTCAACAAAAGCACCAACAATCAATTCCAGAAAAAGTGTATCAATTACTGAAATTAATCCTTCAATACTTGAACAACAGAACTAAAAATTATTGAAAAGTCTAACCGTCTAACCAAAAGTCTAACCCCAAAAACGACATTTTTCTAACTATTTCTAATAAAAACAAAAACCTAATAAAAGAAGGATTGTAATTACTGAAAATCTGTACAAATGCGTCTGAGTCGACAAACCTCGTGACGGACCGTAGTGGTTCTGACGGGCCGTCATGGCCTTTGTCGTCCCATACTTCACAAATTCTTCTTGTGCTTTCTTTATCACCCTCAATGAACAGGTATGATGGACCGTTCCAAGCACGACGGTCCGTCGAAGGTCTCCGTTCCATAATATTTTAACTTCTTTGAATTTGTGTATTTGGACTACTCTCTGATCGTTACGACGAACCAGCCGTCATGGACTTTTGTAATCCCACACTAAGTCAGACTTCCCCATCATCCTTCAGGAGCTTCTCTCCTCACTACGATGCCACCTACGGACCGTCATAATCTCCGTAGGTGGTCTCTTTTGCATTTGTCGCTCAAAAACGTCCGCGTTCATCTTTGGACAGATTTCCTGCAAATAAGGAGAATCTTACATAAAAATCAATACAAAAAGGCTTTTGGACACACACTAAACTTAAGGAAAAAGCGTTAAAGTACCGCGAAACCTTGGTACATCAATTATCAACATAGAAACACATAATATAACATTTAAGAAATTATTCACGTTTTGTAGCCCACTTTACAGTAAGCCATATTCACTGTACAATGAATTACTTCACTGTAATAGTGAAATATTTTATCTTCCCTTCTAACACTTCCTAGCATGTGATTATCCCATTAAAAACTAACCTAAGACTCAATTAAGAAACACAAAGAGAGACCTCCCATAAAACTTCCCTAAGAATGCCAAAATGACCCTCAAGACTTACTTATAACGTAACACATATATACCTACAAAACATCAAACATATGGACACGAGATTTCCTCTACTAACGGTGATTCTAAGTCTCACTTGAGTGAGTTTTGAAGCAATCGCCCATATAATCCATTTCACACACACATAAGAGATCCTATAGACTACCTAGGAGAGAATCATTCTCACTTAACACAACAACATTTAGATAATAAGACATTCTCCTTCCAAAAACTATCAAAAGACTAACTTAAGTAACTCAAGAAGATTACTTCCATAATTGACCTCTTCAAGATTACCTAAGTAATCTTTAGGACTACCTAATTTTAGATCTTGTATACATATTCAATCCTTTTCCCTTACTAGAGTTATTCTTAAGACTCATCTAGGTAAGATACGAAGTGACAATTCCTATGCCCCCTTCACGTGTTAACTAGACAACCCTTGACAACTCTAGATAGGTACTTATTCATTTAACATACTTTCTTAACTTAAGTCATTATTTCCATTAGTTAATTTAAGAATGATACATCACATATAGGACATTCAAGTAATGGTCTTGGACAAGACCTAGGAACTCTCACTAACACCTTGAAAGCCTATTGTGCAATGTCTAGATAGCATCTCATACAACCACCTGAACTTCGTAGAACTTATCTAATTCTATTAGGTATCCCATATTATGAGAATAGGCAATAAACAAAATAGACCATGATAGCAAGACATGGAATCCGGAGTTCTAACCTACTACGATGATGGTGTTCTACTTGCCAATGGTAGGACTTATATACATCCCATGTAGGCACATGGTTAAGGAATATGAAGGGAATGCTTTGTAATATACTATCATTCTTTAATTATAACTACTTCATGTACCACACTAACTCAGTGCTAGCCTTTGTTCTCATAGAGTAATTTACACAGAAGGCTCATATAAAGGGGTTCCATATCAAGTTCATAATCTAATCACATTCACCCTACCAAACAAAGGTCCACTAGAGCTACCTCACAATGATGACAAGAAGCTCATCATGACATTCCTAAGGCTTGATATGATGCCATTCTAGCCAATCAACCCTAAGTTTATCATTCTTCTACTTTGAAGGATACCATTACGACTTTCAACTTCAAAAGTCATAACCTTACCACTAGGCTAAACTTTTCACATAAAAGACTCTCTTAACATCATTTATGGTATCATATCATTCATACATACAATCCTAAGAGGCTTTAGCATCTAAGTCAAGAGATCACATATTCACATTCATATATGCATCAAGTAAGGGACACAAGTTAACCAAGACAAGAAACATCATACTTCACCTTAACACATATTACATGTCATTTTAGAAACATATTGACCTAACCATATCCTATTTAAGTAATCATATTCACTATCATATAATCATCATTATGACCATCATAGACTCATATAGTCAAGTAGGAATAACCATGTATAAACCCTAAGACTATACACACAAACCATAGTCCTAGTCTAACAAGATCATATTCCTAACATCAATAGAAGAACACATATAATTTCACATTACTTATCACGTAGATAGACATTATCATACTTCACATAATCATCATAATATTTCAACTAGTTTCCCACAAGGCCATGATCATCATATTACTTTAAATAACACCGACAAGGCCACATCAATTGCAAGTAAAGCACATAACACCCCCATCATAAGTGGACTATACCAATGAAAATAAACTTGAAGTCTAGATAACATAAAATAAAGGAAATAGGGCAGAGTACCATCACTCCATCTTCAATACGTCAATTCAATGCTAATCAATCCAATTCGATATCATAAGGCCATTACCCATGGCCATAACCAATAATTCAATGCAATTTTATGAATAATCAATGAATCTAGGTTAATTCACTACATATTCATAAATATAACATAACTTAGATATTAATTGAATACAATTCATATATCACTAGATAGCCCAAAGAAGACTACACTAGGATTCATAAGCATAGATCAATATAAAGTAACCCATAACTTAGTCAAAAACTAGGGATCATCCAATTCATGAGTTCACAGGTTAAATAAGTTTGAAATCATCTAATTACTAAAAATTCAATACATAATAAATGCATAAAAACTATTAATGCAAGAACCCATGATAGATCATGATATTGGTCAAGTTCAACTTTGAAAACTTTTGAAAACATCTTTGAAAGTTTGTCTCCTTTGTAAAGAGATTTTGAAAGATCCAAAAACATATCTCAATGAAGCTAAATCTTCAATTCAGTTAGAATCTCCATTCAATTCTCCAATCCAATCCCTTCCTTGAGTTTTGGCTCCAATGGAGTTCTAGGGAATTTCAAAGGGATTTGGGGGTTTTGATTCAAAAGAATGGATTTTTCTAAGTGTTAAAGACTTATATGCACACTTAAAATACCTAAATACCCCTTATGAACCTCAAATACTCTTATTTGGAAGTGGGGTGAATTTACAAGTTCACCCCTCAACTTACAGTGAATTGCACACACGGAGGCAGTGCACCAACGCTTGCCAAATGACGGCTCGTCCCTTGACCAACGGACCGTTGTGTTGGACTGTGGTCTACGACTGATGCTGGTAATTTGCCTCTCCTCTCACATGGATAATTCATAAACGAATATACCCCACCAATGAGGCGTCGACTGACCCACTGGGAATTGATTGCCCTCGTGGTTTGGGATGTCTTGGGAAGCCTTGGGCACCTTTTTGGGTCCTTCCTCAAGGACCCTTAGATGGACCTTGAGGATATTTTCCCGTACATTTCAAACCCAAACATGATCTTATATGATTTTAGGACGTTTCACATGAACTTCACCCAAAATGAAAACGTAAAATTTGACGAAACATGCTTAGACACACAAGGTCGTTTCTAGGCAAATCTTTTGAACGTCATGGACGTTCGTGGACGTTTGACCTCCAAACATCACGAAACTTGACACACTTTCTATTAAAACCATAATAACTCATTTAAGGATCTGATAACCTCATGAATTACAGATAAATACATAGAACCACATATGAGGGACTAGGTGACTTAGTCGTCGACTATCTAAGTCGTCCCTTGTCGTTTGACTTCCAATGCACCTAAACTCTTCGACACTGCCTCATTAAAACATTATATACACCATAATTACCACCATGATAGTCTCTAGTTCACCTAATTCATTTTTGAGGTCTTACATTCTCTCCCACTTGGACAACATTCGTCCTCGAATTACACGTGCAACTCTACGAACACTTTCAAGAATGGAGAATAAACTAGAAGCTCATAACTATACAATATAATACATAATAAATAAGAACACATCAATCTTACATAGTGAAGAGATTCACCGCACAACAACAAAAAAGAAGATAATTCGATGACTCATTATACCATAAAACTCACATGCTTCATTCCAAATAGCAAAAACTCATTTTTATTCCATATTATACTTATATACATCAGTTATAACCACATTACAAAAATTATAGACCAAAGAATCAATCAGTGAAATTTTGAAAATTTTAACAGTAAGCAAATAGTACTTTACAGTGAATTGAGCAAATTTTTCAAAAATGCAACTTTTTGGCAATTAATGATAGAAACATGCTAATATGCAATTTAACATCATATCAACATATCTTACAACATAATAATGTCTTCATAAAAAGCATAACGCAAAAAGTTAATGAAAGTCAATTTCAACAAAACTCTTAAACACTATGCACATGCAACAACTTCTAGGACGTTCTATCCCATCTACTAACCATACTCCCCTATTTAGAAGGAACTCATATCACTAGAAAGAGAAATGCAAGGAATTACTCTCATCATCATCACCATCATCTGGCTTCTCTCCTCTAGTCCCGAGTGCATAGAAACGCCTCGTTGCTTTGTCATCATCATTCAACACACTAGGAGCAACTTTCTTACTCTCTCTTCCTCTAGAAGCAACGGTACGATAATCTTTAACCTTGTGTCCTTTACCACAACAAAAGAAAGTCCCGGTACCACTTATACACTCACCATAATGCCTCTTTCAACAAGTGACACATGTAGGTTTGCCATTTTTAGAACAACCTCCTTTCTCCAATTTCACCTTAGCACTTCTACATTGTTCTTGAGTTTGAGCCCTCTTCTTACACCTAGTTTTATCTTGGTCACTAAAACCACTCCTTTTCAAGTTTCTATTCATCATCTTATGTTTAGACTCTTCAATTGATTGGGCATACACCATGAGTCTAGCTAGGGTAATATCATCATGTAGAATCGTTGTACGACTTTCTTCCCTCACTAAGTCGGTGACACCCATCACAAGATGACTCATCTCATCCCTTGGATCAGACACAGGGGAAGGGGCATATCTAGGTAACATTGAGAACTTGAAATAGTATTCCTCAACGCTCATATTGTGTTGACTTAGATTGATAAACTCCTCTACCTTAACTTCCGTCATCTCACGGGGAAAGTACTTGCAAAGAAAAGCTTTCTTAAATTCTTTCCAGTCAATAGAACCCGACTCCTCTGGCCTATTATCCTTCCTTTGAGTATAAATTATTTTAGAAACATTTCTCATTTGGTACGAAGCCGACTCCACTTTCTCCCTAGATGTATCCCCCATGACACTCAAACCCTTGTACACTCCATCAAGAAACTTTTTGGGGATCCTCTCCCACCTTAGAGAAAAGAAAGATAGGTGGATTCATCCCCACAAAGTCTCTCAACCTAGATGTCATAGTGCTATTCGCAACATTCACCCTAGGCACCATACTCAAATTTGCTTGAGTAGTCATGGCTCGAGCTAAAGCAAGCAAAGTCTCTCTAATATCACTATTACTCAACTCTGGGGGAACAACCGAAACATTATTATCTTGACCTCCTATAGGGACTTGAACACCTTTAGCACCTTGAGGAACTTGCTCAACTTGAGGAGGAATTTCATCTTGCACATCATTCTCCTAGCCGGTGTCCTCCTTGTATTCATCTTCCTTGAAACACAAGGAAAACCATAAGAAAAGAGTAGTCATAACTTTTAGTCTAAGGCACAACATAGGAGTAGAAATTAAGGCAAACTCTATTGTCCTATAGTCTCTCGCCCAGTATCATGACTCACACCGATGGTCAAGACTCTATTAGACGTGACTTGATGACACTTTTTAATTCCTAAAACTACTTTCACAGCCTATGCTCTGATACCAAGCTTTTCATATCCAAAGACCACACCCTAGAATTTAGGGAAAGTCTTGGATTTCAACTGGCGTACTTGACCTCTTGGAGGTCTTGTACAAGCCCTTACATATCATTAATTGCATATACATAGTGAAAAGTAGTGCAGATTTAAAATTTTTAACAAAACATATCATAGTCTTTAAAAACTCTTTCATATAAAGTCATAGGAAATACTAAGTCTCAATCTCATCAATCCTAGACACGAGAATACTTGGGACATGTCCCATTCACAAAACGAATATAGAAATACTTAGTCAATTAGAATACTTCACTAAGAAGCATAAAAGATATTTGTGCCCTTTATTCAAATGAGGACATGCTTCAACTTCTCTTGAACAAGTCCAAGTCTTGATTCCCAAATGCTACTCACCTATTAACAACTGTAAGATAGATAAAAACATGGATTAGTACAACCACATGTACTAAGTATGGCATACTGCATGAAATCATGAAAACGTACATTTATTTGAAATATGCACCGTTTTATTTAAATATAATAATATAATCATAAAAAAAACATTTATCAACTTAGAAGCACATAACATAACATTGACAGTAAGCCATATTCACTGTAACCGTGAAGTATTTTACCTTCCCTTTAAAAACTTCCTAGAATGTGATTATCCCACTAAAAACTACCCTAAGACTCACTTATGAAACATAAAGAGAGACCACCCATACAACCTCCCTAAGCATGCCTAAATGACCCTCAAGACTTACTTATAATGAAACACATACATAGTGACAAAACATCAAACATATGAACAGGAGATTTATTCTACCAAAGGTCATTCTAAGTCTAACTTGAGTGAGTAGTGAAGCGACCGTCCATATAATCCCTTATACACACACTTAAGAGATCCTATAGACTAGCTAGGATAGAAGTATTCTCACTTAATAAAACAACATTTAGATAATATGATATTCTTCTTCCAAAGGCTATCAAAATACCAACTTAACTATATAAAGAAGATAATGTCCATAATTTACCTCTTCAAGATTACCTAAGTAATCCTTAAGACTACCTAAGTTTAGATAATATATTTATATTCAATCATTTACCCTAACTAGAGTCATTCTTAAGACTGATCGAGTTAAGATACGAAGTGACCATTCCTATGCCCGCTTAATACCTTAACTAGACAGGCCTTAACTACTCTAGATAGGTACTTATTCATTTAACATACTTTCTTAACTTATGTCATTATATTCATTAGTTCATTTAAGACTCATACATCACATAAAGGATATTCAAGTAATAGTCTTGGACAAGACCTAGGGACTCTGACTAACACCTTCAAAACCTATTGTGCAATGTCTAGATAACGTCCTATACAACCACCTAAACATCATAAAACTTTTGTAATGCTAGTAGGTGATGAGAATAGGTAATAACCGACATAGACCATGATAGAAAGACATGGAATCTTGAGTTCTAACCTACTTCGATGAGGGTTTTCTACTTGCAAATCGTAGAATTTAGACACATCCCAGTTAGGCACATGACTAAAAAATATGAGGGACATGCTTTGTAATCTCGTCACATTCTTTTTCTAGAACTACTTACTTACTGTACTCACTCGGTGCTAGCCTTTGTTCTCATACAGTAATTTACACTTAAGGTTCATATAAAGGGGTTCCATATAATGTTCATAACCCAATCACATTTACCCTACCAAAGGATGGTCCACTAGGGATACCTAACAATGGAGACAAGAAGCTCATCATGACTTTCCTAAGGTGTGATATGATATTGTTCCAGTTAGTCAACATTATGTCTATCATTCCTCTACTTTCAAGGATACCATTACGACTTTCAACTTCAACATTCATAACCTTACCACTAGGTTTAATGTTTTACGTAAAATACTCTTAACATCATTTAAGGTCTCATGTCATTCATACATACAAGACTAAGAGACTTTAACATCCTAAGTCAAGCCATACCATATTCACATTTATACATGCATCGTAAAGGACACAAGTCAACCAAGACAAGACACATCATAATTCATCTTAACACATATTACATGTCATTTTAGAAACACATAGGTATAACCATATCCTCTTTAATTTATGCTATAAACAATCGTACAATCATCATTATGACTATCATAGACATATATTCAAGTAGGAATAACCAAGCATCAACCCTAAGACTATACACACAAGCCATAGTCCTAATCTAACATGAACATCTACTTAACATTAATATAAGAACACATAATTTCACATTACTTATCATGTATATAGACATTATTATATTTTACATAATCATAATAATACTTCAATTAGTTTCCGACATGGCCATGATAATCATATTACTTGAAATAATGCCGACAAGGCCACATCAATTGCAAGTATAGCACATAACACCACCACCATAAGTGGACCATACAAATCACAATATAATTGAAGTATAAATAACATAAATAATGGAAATAGGTCAGTGTACCAGCACTCCATCTTAAATACCTCAATTTAATTCTAAATTATCCAATTCGATATCATTAGGCCCTTACCCATGACCATAAACAACAATTCAATGCATTTATTTCAATAATAAATAAAAGTAGGTAAATTCACTACATATTCATCAATCTAACACAACCTATATATACATTTAATACAATTCTTACATCACTAGATAGCGCATAGAAAACTACACTAGAATTCATAAACATTAGATCAATATGAAGTAACCCACAACTTAGTCAAAAACTAGGGTTCATCCAATTCATGGGTTCATATATTAATTAATTTAAAAATAATATAATTACTAACAATTCAATCCATAATCAATGGTTAAAAACCACTAATGCAAGAAGCCATGATAGATCAATAAATTGGTCAAGTTCAACTTTGAAAACTTTAGAAAACATCTTTGAAAGTTGGGTTCCTTGATGAAGAGAGTTTTAAGGATAAAAGAAAATATCTCAATGAAGCTAAATCTATGATTTGATGAATAATGTCCACTCAATTCTCCAATCCAAGCCCTTCCTTGAGTTATTGCTCCAATGGACTTCTAGGGAATTTCTAAGGGATTTTGGGATTTTGATTTGGAAGAATGAATTCTTCTAAGTGTTAAAGGCTTAGGAACCTCCAAAAATATTATTTGGAAGTGGGGTGAATTTAAAAGTTCACCCCTCAACTTACTGTTAATTGCAAGGAGGGAGGCAGTCCACCAATAGTTGCCAAACGATGGTCCGTCCCTTGAACAACTAACCGTCCTATTTGTCCGTGGTCTGGGCTGAGGCTGTTCGTTGGACTCTCTTCTCCCATGGCTAACTACGAAAAGATGAGACCCACAAACGGGGCATCGACTGACCCAGTGGGTGTGGATTGCCTCCGTGGTTTAGGCATCCTTGGGCACCAACTTGGGTCCATCTTAAAGGACCGTTGGATGGTTCTTCAAGATATTTTCCTAGAAGTTTCCAACGCAAACATGCTCTTCATGAGTTAATGACCTCTCACATGAATTTAATCCAAAACGTAAACGTAAAACTCGATGAAACATGCTTAGACACAAGGTCATTTCAAGGAAAACCTTTTGAACGTCATGGACGTTGTTGGACATTTGACCTTTAAACTTTACAAAACATTACACACTGCCTATTTACACCATAATAAATAATTCAAGGACCTTATAACCTCTTGAATCCACATAAACACATAGAACCACATATGAGACACAGAGGTGACTTAGTTATCGAACGTCTTAGTCGTGCCTTGACATTTGACTTCCAATGAACCTAAACTCTTAGACATTATCTCATTTCCACACTATAGACCTATTTATGACCTTTGAACATCATGATATCCATTCTAGGCTCTGGTGCACCGAACTCCTTTTCGAGGCCTTATAGACACTAATGATGATCTAGCACCATCGTCACCACTATGCCTCATTTTCTGGAATCCATAAGTCTAACGTGCAAACCTGTGCACCTTTTGCTTATCCTTATTTTCTTCTTCGACATGGGAAGTAATTCCCATCGACAACTTGCTTAAGGCAGCAACAACCACATTATCCTTACCTCGGTGGTAGAGAATACTCATGTCATAATCGTTGAGTAATTCCAACCACCTTCTTTGTCTGAGATTGAGTTCTTTCTGAGTGAACACATATTGTAGGCTCTTGTTGTTAGTTAATATATCAACATGAACTCCATACAAATAGTAACGCCATATCTTCAAAGCAAACACTATTGCAGCCAATTTATGAGTTGGATAACTCCATTTTGTATTATTACACAGTCCAAGCAACTCTTGATGCATTACAATACACTACAAAACATTGAGTACCCTCTAATAAGGTCAAAACTGGAGCAGTACTCAATCTCTTTTTCAATTCCAGAAAGCTTTTCTCACAAGCTTCAGACCATTGAAACCTGATTGTCTTCTGAGGTAACTTGGTCAAAGGATAAGAGAGAGATGATAATCCTTCTAAAAATCTCCGATAATAGCCAGCCAAGCACAAGAAACTCCTTATATCTGTCGAATATGTAGGTCTAGTCCAACTTTGAACTGCTTCAATCTTCTGAGTGTAATCTCTAATACCTTCACCAAAAATAATGTGGCCCAAGAATGCCACAGCATTAAGTCAAAACTTGCACTTGGAGAACTTGGCATATAACTCTTTATCTTTCAAAGTCTGAAGACAAGTCCTAAGGTTACTAGCATGATCTTCTTCATTCTGTTAATAAATTAGTATGTCATCAATGAAGACGATGACAAACAGATCTAAATAAGGTTTGAAGATTTTATTTGTAAGGTCCATGAACACTGCATGTGCATTAGTCAAACAAAAGGAGAAAACCAAAATGCCCATACCTAGTTCTAAAAGTTGTCTTGGGAATATCACATTTCCGATACTTCAACTGATGATAGGGTGATCTGAGATCAATCTTGGAAAACCAAGAAGCATCCTGAAGTTGATCGAAAAGATCATCTATCCTTGGAAGAGGATATTTGTTCTTGATGGTCACCTTATTCAACTGACGGTAATCTATACAAATCCTAAGGGACCCATCATTCTTCCTAACAAACAAGACCGGAGCGCCCTAAGGTGAGACACTTTGTCGAATGAAACCTTTATCTAACATATCTTTCAGTTGTTCTTTTAGTTCTTTTAACTCTGCTGGTGCCATTCTTTATGGAGGAATAAATATGGGATGAGTATTTGGGACAACGTCTATGCCGAAGTCTATCTCTCTTTCTGGAGGGACTCGGGGTAGATCATCTGGAAAGTCTTCTGGAAAATCACTAACTATAGGAATTGATTTAAGGAAAGATACCTCAACACCTGGGTCATTAACTCGAACTAAGGGATAGATACATATCATAGAAACTAACTTTCTCGCCTTAAGGTACGAAAGAAATGACCCTTGGGCACTGTTGATCTACTAACCAACTATTTGACTAGCTTATTTGGAATCTGAGACATGACCACACGATTTTTGCAATCTATTGATGCATAACAGCCGTGAAGTCAGTCCATACCTAGAATGACATCAAGATCTACCATGTATAGCTATATTAAATTAGCTATGGTACTGTTGTGAGTGACTAAAATAGGACAATCCCGATAGACTCTTTATTCTAGTATGGATTCACCAAAAGGTGTAGAAACACATAAGGGTTCATAAAGATTTTCGGGGAGAATTTCAAACCGATTTGCAATATAAGGAGTTACAAAGAATTAACTTGTTCCCAGGTCTACTAAAGCATAAACATCAAAATCAAAGACTTTGATTAAACTCGTGACAATATCTGGAGAGTTCTCTTGAATTTGGCGGCTAGTGATTGCATAGAGGCGATTTTCCCCAACACGAGTACCAGAAGTGGATCCTCTAACTGCTACCCTACTTGGTGGAGAAACTGATAAAGATTGGGCTTTTTTCCCTAAATTTCCACCCCCTTGCTTGTTATTAGGGTACTCTTTCATGAAGTGGTCCTCTTGACCACATTAAAGCAACATGTCTGGCCATCATGACATATGTCGGGTATGTCCCACCACATTTACCACACGTAGAAATCCAACTACTTCTTTGTACCACACTACCCTTGAAAATCTGCGAGCTATGGCCACTATACTCACCTCTGTTTCTGGGCACAAGTAAACTAGAAGATGAGTGTGCATGCCCCTTTGACTTCTGGAATTGTAGTCAACTTGACCACCTTTTTGTTGGCCAGACTCATTCCCACTCTTTGCCTTCTTGTTTCTATACTCTGCTCTATCCTTCACCTTCTCTTCTTCAACTTGTTCAACATATACCATCTGCCTGGATATTTGCATGTCACATATCAACATTGCCGCCCTACCTTTCTTACTTGAAGCACGACCCAACCTTGCAACAAACAGACTCATTCTGCTTCTCATGTTTTTCATCATCTCTGGAACATAGAGATATAGCTGGGTGTACTTCATCTGGTACTCATGTTCACTCATGGATTCTTGATACAATGTAAGGAAACCCCTCACCTTGGCTTCCTTCAGTTTGCGAGGAAGAAACCTCCCCAAGAAGGCTTCATCGAAGCAAGCCCAACTTGAGTGTGGCGCATCCTCAGCTCTACCATATTTATATTAGTGAAACAAAGTTCTGGCCACACCCTTCAGTTGATATGCAACCAATTTAACCCTCTCCACATCAACCACACGCATCACTTCAAATACCTTCTTCAACTCTTCCCCAAAGTTTTCTGGATCTTCAGTAGTTTCATCATAAGGAACTCACGAACTCTTTAAGTATCAACCCCTTCTTGTCGAGCTCCTCTTTTTTGCACGACTTGGTTAGTCAAAACCTGACTCAACATCCGCAAGTTTCTAAGAATTGAGAATTGGTAACCTCTCCTTGAGGTTACACCTCTAGTGCATTAGGGACCTTTTATTCCTAAACTTTTCTTCGTGGATGAACTCTAACTGATATTCTTAGAGGCATGATTATCTAAAAAAATGTGTAAGAGCAAATTAGATTAAGAGATAAACTCTTTGCATGCAATAAGGTGAAAAAAGTGAAAAATCCAAAATGTCGTAGCCTCATAATAATAGATGTGGCACGCTTTAGACCAATGAGTAAGACCTTACAGATACGACTTTATAGACTCCCTAGGACTCTTGAAACAATGTTCTAATACCAAGTTTGTCAAGCCCCGAGCCCACACCTTGGGCGAAACGGACACTTGAAGACCATTGATGGTCCCCAAGCAAATGCTTGACCTGACTTTCTTAACAAAACGGAATACTAAATTCAACTTACTGAAGAAGTTAAACATGTTCAAAACTAATACTTCATACACTCTGGCCAAATGGCACTTAAGTCTCAACAAGGAAAATAACTTCAACTGAAATACTATTGTCTACGAAGCCTTCAAACTCACTTAAAATAGATGTTGGGGCAGACCCCACAACATCATAAAAGCTAAACTAATAAAGCAATGAAAAGGATGTCCTCCGGAATGCAAAGAGGCTCACGACTGACTCTAGACCAAAGCCTACATCAACGAAGCGCTGCATGTTTATCCTGTGAATTTGTGCCTGCATTATAAAACGATGCAGACCAACAAGCATCAATAAATTTAATGTCCGAGTATGCAAGTCGAAATGCTAAGAAAAACTCGAAGCTTGAAGTAGAGTGAGGATCAACTTACCTTGACTTTGCCCAACTCATAAGATAGCAATTCAAGATAAAGCAATAACAAAATATGCAATATATATATATATATATATATATATATATATATATATATATATATATATATATATATATATAATATATATATATATATATAAACTCTTAGTTCATTAAAGATAAAAGAATAATAAACTCAACTTTACTTATATAAGAAGTAATATAACTTTGTGGGACATTCTTTAATTGATAACCACCACTATAAGCCTAAGTTGTGATACAACGTCTTGCAAACATAGCCAAAATTGTCCTATACCTTGCCATCGGTATACGACCTTACTTTGCTTAGTGGATCCACTAGATAAACTTATGTGATCATCTAAAAAGTATGATATGTCAATTCCCATGATGGCTTCATGGTTTACATTGAGACTTGAGTTTATATGAGCTCTAATCCCCACATCGGTGCTCAATACTACTCCCAAAACTTACATTATCTCATGTTTTTAATAAAACTTTCTTTTCTATGGGTTGAGTTAATTTGTTGAACCCCTTTAGCTTTAAAACTGCCTTTTTGGAATCAATATTCCCTTTAAGTACAAACTCTTTTTGAACTCTCCATACACTTTTTATTCAATGTATAACATTTGCAAACCTTTAGGGAATACTTAGTTCCCATATAGCTTTCTAGAAATGAACTGGACTCTTGCTCTTTACTTAATTTGTAACTTGAGCCTTAAAGTAAAGTAAAAGGAATTTCTTAAGAATCTTTGAAAACTTTAAGAACTCACTTTGACTTGTTACTCAACTTTTAAACTTTGACTATTAAGTTCATTGTCTTTGATCTTAGCTACCCTTCAATTTAATTTTGGATTCAAGGATCATGAGCTCATGTTTATGGATGATTTCATAATGTTTAGATGTACTCTAGAGTGTTGGAAACAACTAAGAATCAAGGGTACATCACTTAGAAACTAGTACAAAAAGATAGGAAAAGAACGGGGTCTCTAGGGGATTGGGGTGCTCTAAGAGGAGGGGAGCGCCAGAGCTTGACGGGCAGAGGCTGTTCTCAGGCGGTATGGCTGGCGCGGCGCCCAAGAGCCTGACGGACAGACTCTGCCCTCAGGGGCTTTGGTGGTGCGGCGCCCCAATGACCAACAAACGGGTTTTTCCATCTTTATTCTTCGTTTTCCATCTCTAAGCCTTCCCGAACTCCCATAGATACCACCCCAAACACTTAGAATCCAAAAATAACCCATCACCCAATAGTTTAGACCCAAAAACAGTTCGGAAACAGGATTAAAACTAACAGAGATCAACAACAATTCAAACAACAAGAACATCAAACTTTTCATCAAGAATTTCGAGGTTTGCTTCCAATTACCTCTAAATTTATGCAAATAATAAAGTTAGAGGGTGGGTGAAACAACTCACACCGAACGATCTCGCGTAACTTGTTAGGGATCACCCCTGACGAAATCCACGAATTGAAATCTTTGTGTTCTTGCATCCTTTTCTTCCTTTTCCTATTTTCTACTTCCTTTCAAATCCCTAGCCTATTTTCTATATGAGAAAACTGATTGGGATCATTTTGGACCCCAACTTAATACCCAAAAACGAAATTAATAATTAATTTAGGAAAATACCAAACAACCTTAACAAATCCCTATTTGGAACTTTTCCCTGCTCAACAACTTACCTTCCGAAAGTCATATCTCCCTCATACAACCTCAAAAATTTGTAATCTTGGCATTGTTGAAAGATTATCCGACAATATTTCCATCCATATAAAGAACTCACCCAAATTATTCCTGAACCAAAAGTTAAGGTCGTTTGAAAATGACCATAACTCACCTTTGAAATTTGTAAATTTTCCAAATTTCCCAACTTCTTTCCAAATTTGTTAATTCATGTTTTTCTTCGCTTAACCTTATAGAATTGAAGTTACGAGATGATACGATATCTAATCCTTTTTAACATTATTCCTCAAATGAGAATTCTTTCACGAATCTAAGCGTAGTAATATCGTTTCAACACTCAAAAATCAAAAGCAAGTAATAACATATTTGTACAAAACCTTATATAGTGCTAAGAAGAGAATCTTATAACTTTATCTGCATTCTCTCCTAGTTCAAAGAGATGTAGATATCTCTTCTTCATATCCTCGTTTGCTTTGCAAGTTGGTTCTTCAACAAATTGGTTCCTCCAAAGGACCATGATTGAAGCAACTTCCTTTGTCATCAACTTTTGAACTTGCCGATCCAAAATTTGAACCGAAAATTTTTGTAGGATAGGTTATCCTTAATCCCAACATTATCCATTGGTTATATCATTGAAGGTTCACCCAAGTACTTCTTCACGATAGAAATATGAAATACTTGATGGACTACTGCTAACTCTTGGGGTAGCTCCAACTCATAAGCCACATTTTCTACTTTTTTTAGATCCGATAAGGTTATCAGGGACTAAGTTTTCCCTTTTTACCAAACCTCATGACGCACTTGATAGGTGAAACCTTAAGATACACCCAATCATCTACCGTAAAACTCTAATGGCCTTCATCTAACGTTTGTGTATGACTTTTGGCTACACTGTGCTGTCTTCAACCTTTCTTGAATTACTTTCACCTTCTCCATAGCTTTGTGTACTAAATTATGTCCTATCAACCCTGCTTCTCCGACTTCGAACCACCCAATAGGAGATTTGCACCTTATCCTATAGATAGCTTTATATGGAGCAATTTTGAATGCTAGAATGATATCTATTGTTTTAAGCTAACTCAATGAGACGTATGTGATCATACCAATTTCCCTTGAAGTTGATTACATAATATATCAACATATCTTCTAAGGTCTGTATAGTACGTTATGCTTGTCCATCTGTCTGAGGATGAAAAGTAGTACTCAAATTAACTCTTGAACCCAAACCTTTATGGAAAAATTTCTAGAATTGCACAGTAAATTGTGCCCCCTTATATAAAATAATGGAGTCTCGAACTCCATGAAGTCTTACAACTTCTTGAATTCATAACTTAGCATAATTCTCGGCCGAATAGGTAGTCTTTACTAGCAAGAAATGGGCTGACTTATTCATTCCGTCGATAATCACCCAAATAGAATCGTGTTGTCTTCGCGATATTGGCAAGCCTGTGATGAAGTCTATATTAATAATCTCGCACTTTTATGAAGTTCTATATTATGATCCAAACCTCCAGGCCTTTGATGTTCCACTTTCAGTTGCTGACAGTTTGAACACTTGGAAACATATTCACCAATTTCTCTCTTAATTCATTCCCACCAATATACCTCCCTGAAATAATGATACATTTAGGTGGAACCTTGATAAATGGAATATCTGGAGCTATGAGTATCCTCCAAGATCCTCTCTTACAGTTCATCCACCTTAGGTACACAAAATTTGCCTTGGTATTTCAGTAGACCATCTCCCCCATGTTCGAAAGCCAATACTCTTTGGGTATGGACACTTTCCTTCATATCAAGAAAAATAGGGTCTTGGTCTTATTTCTCTTTCACCTCTGACAGTAATGATGACTCATCCCTATTGGTCACCACTATGCCTCCTTCTGTGGAATCCATAAGTCTAACTTCCAAACGTGCAATTGTGTGCAAATTTTTTGCTAACTTCTTCTTTTCTTCTTCAAAATGGGAAGTAATTCCCACAGAAAACCTGCTTAAGGCATCAACAACAACATTATCCTGACTTGTATGGTAAAGAATACTCATCTCATAATCCTTGAGTATTTTCAACCACCTTCTTTGTCTGAGATTAAGTTCTTTCTGAGGTAACACATATTGAATCCTCTTGTGATCAGTGAATATCAACGCACATGAACTCCATACAAATAATGACCCCATATCTTTAAAGCAAACACTATTGCAACAAATTCTAAGTCATGAGTTGCATAATTCTTCTCATGAATTTTCAATTGCCTGGAAGCAAAAGCTATGAAATTGCAATTTTGCATCAACACAAAGCCCAAGCCAACTGTTGATGCATCACCATACACCACAAAACCTTGAGTAACCTCTAGTAAGATCAAAACCGGAGTGGTAGTCAATCTCTTTTTCAACTCATCAATGTTTTTCTCACAATCTTCAGACCATTGAACCATAACTGTCTTCTAAGTTAACTTGGTCAAAGGAGAAGTGATAGATGAGAATCCTTCAGCAAATCTCCTATAATATATGTGTATGAATTTTCTATAATAAAACAAAAAAATACTAAATCTAATATTACAAGGTAGTCTGTGCGGATAACCTTATGAAATTATAGAGGTTATTTAGTAAAGTATGACATTGCAAAGTATACTTAATATTAGTTAGCCCACTGCTGAAAAGTGGATATTATTAAACTTGAAATTTTCATCGTAAGAGTAACATTTTATCCATAAATGAGCTAAAAGAGTGGTTATCCCTACCGTATTTATTTTACTACCTAGTTGATTGATTAGGATTTAATAAAAATAGGCTTAATCGTAAAAGGTATTACTTGAAACATGTTAAAAACTGCTATCCCAAACTATAATAGTGCATGATTAAGATTTCATAAAAATAAGTTAAATCGTAAATTATATCAGCTAAAAAAAATTAAAATGGTTAGCCCATTCTATTTCATAGTAAATTATATCACTTGAAAAAACCTTAAAAGTTGTTATATAGTGCTATGTCTCTATGTATTTTAGTTCTCAATATCTCATAAAAGATGCTAAAAGTACAATTTGTATAATTTGGAAGTTCTTTAAAGTGACTAGCCCACTCCATCTAACTACACAACTAATGGTGTATTAATTTAATGTCATAAAAATAGGGTAAAAATGTAAAATTCTATAACATAAAAGAAAATACAAGTTGGAATCATACCGTTATTTTATAAGGCTTATACTCAATAGGATTACTTTCAAATATCTTTTAAAAATTCTCCATTCAAGTTGAGCAAATGGGCCCAATTAAAGAACTAGACTCACCTTTTAAAGGAGATCATTTGTCCCCGTCAGAAATACGAATACCCACTACTATCAGAAGAAACAATATGACAAATTGAATTTGAATCAACACGAGTGATAATTATTTGAGCACATTTGATCCGATCTGGTGACCCCTCAAACAAATGCAAATCCTTCTCTTTTTTGTTGTTCTTCAAGTTCTTTTTTCAACGATAAAAAAATAATGTTTTTTCTCTCAATCTTATCGATTTTAATATTGGATTATTAGGTAAATTTTGATTCTTCATAATATTTTTTTCCATTGAAATTTTACCATGACAAAAAAATAAATAAAATGAAACGACTAAGTTTTTGAAGATTTTTTGGCAAATGGATGTGCTTTGTAATTATGAGAAAAAAAACAGTTACAAAAAGAGGGGAACCTTATGAAAGTACTGAATAACAACAACAAAGTACTCAATCTAATCTTACAAGATAGTTTGTACGGCTAACCTTATGAAAGTAAAGAGATTATTTCGTAATGTATGACATTGCAAAGTATACTTAATATTAGTTAGCCCCATGCAGAAAATTGGATATTTTAAAACTTGAAACTATTATGGTAAGAGATAAATTTTATCCATTATCGATCTATAAGAGTTATTAGCCCTACCGTATTTATTTTGCTGCCTTGCGAATTGATTAGGATTTCATAATAATAGGTTCAACTATAAAAGATATTACTTGGAAGAGGTTAAAAACGGTTAATGTTAGTGCATGCTTAAGATATCATAAAAATAATGGAAAATCGTAAATTATATCACTTAGAAGAATTTAAAAAAGGTTAGCCCATTCTATTTCACATTAAATTGTATCACTTGAGAAAAGCTTAAATGTGGTTATCTTGTGCTATTTTTCTACGCAGATTACTGCTTAATATCTCATAAAAGGGGCTAAAAGTATAATTTGTATAATTTGAAAGAGCTATAAAGTGGCTAGCCCACTCTATTTGAAAGTGGCTAGCCCACTTCCTCTCACTACACAACTGATGGTGCAATGATATAATGTCATCAAAATGAGGTAAAATTGTAAAATTATATAACATAATAGAAGATACAAGTTGGAATCATACAGTTATTTTAAAATTGTTATACTCAATAGGATTACTTTCTTCTGCAACTATCTTTTCAAATTTCCTAGATGAGTTGAGAAAATGAGCCCTATTAAAGAACTACGCTCACTTTTTAAAGGAGATAATTTTTCCACATCAAAAGTACGAATACTCACTTGTGTCTGAAGAAAAAATATAGCAAGTTGAATTTTTAAGGAAAAATTGGTAAATTAGTCAAAATAAATAACATATTTAGTAAAAATATTCATACTTTATAAATATTAGCAATAATGTCAAAAATGTCATTATTTTGAAAAAATTTATGTGTCCCAATTTTCTTCCTATTTTATCTCTCTTTCTCAATTAATTCTATATATCCTTTTTAAAAAAATAAAAAATCATTCTCTCTCATATTTATCTTTTTAAATTGTTAATTCTCTCTCCCATTTAATTTTCTTTTCTCTCTCATGGTTATCTTTACTGATTTTCCTCCAACATTCAAGTTGCAAATATTTTTTTGCCATATATTTTGGTTGTTTTTTTAAATCCAAAATTGAATCAACAAGAATCCCTTTTATTAAGGTATCTCTAATCTTTATCCTATTTTCAGATTTCTTTTCTAATTTTATTTTTGTTTAAATCTTAAAAAAATGTTGTTTGTATTTTTCAATTTCCGTTATGATTTACTCTCCAATAGCTGAATCCAAAAAGCTTACTAGAGGTATTCATCTTAATCAACCAATTTCTGGTGATTTTTCATCCTGTAATTTATTTATTACTTAACAAATAGTGTATAATGTATGATCCGCTGCTAAAATAAGGGAAGAAAGAGGGTAAGAACATTTACAAGACTCATTGGTGTGCAAAACCTTCCTCAAATTCAGAACACAAATGTAGAATCTTTGTCTACTCGTGAGGATCTTGAAAAAGACGACGAAGATCGGATAGTTGTCGAGCAGTTTTCTATTAGTTTGTTTTGTATTTATAGTTCTTTTTTAGAATTTGGTATGCTTTCTTAATTTGTATTCAAATCACTATGTATACTATTAATAGTTGTATTTATTAAAAATTTCATGTTGCATGGTTTATGTATCTTGTATTTGTCCCTAATTTGTATTCATCCAAATGTATGTCAACTAGTTATGTATTTTATTTATAAGAAGAATAATTTTCTTAGTTTATTTGTATTCGAATACAAATACAAATAATAGACATATTGGAATGAATACGACTTAGAAAAAGAAACAAGATTTTGAAAAGAATAATAAATACACAGTGAAAAATATATACGAATAGAAATGTATTTCTTAAATAACTACATTTTATTTGACATACATATTAGAATGAATACAAACTAATAAAGGTATGTCAACTGAATTTGACATTTTTTTCTAATTTGTATTTATTCTAAAGGTATGTCAACTAGTTATGTATTTTATTTAAGAATGAGTACACCAAATATTTAATTATTTCATTTTCAATTTTATATTTCATTCACTTTTCATCATATTAATTTTTTGTATTTTATATATTATTATACAAAATTCTAAATAAAAACTAGAATAAATATAAATACAAATAAAATACATATTGAAATGAATACATACATGATTTTTGAAGAAAAAAATAACTATATAAGAAAAATATATGAAAATACAAATATATTTCTTAAATGACTATATAGATAAATTCGGTATACCTATTGGAATGAATACAAACTAATAAAAAAATAATAAATATAAATAGAATATATTGTGGAATGAATATAATTTTAAAAAGGTAAAAATTCTGGAGAGAAAAAAAAAACAAAATTTAAATTTTATTTGAAAATGTAACTGATGAGAAAATTAAGGATGCTTGCCTTTTTTTGAAATATTTCACCCCTTAATTTTCTCCTTTTTGTTATTAAATAATTATATTCTTTAAATAAAAATAAATAATAAAAACATAAATAAGATACATAACAAACTAAAATGACATTTTTACTAAATATTGAAATTGTTGCTAATGAGTCCTCTTAAATGCTAAAATATTGACATTTTGAAAAATTTCCCAATTTTAATCTACACGAGTGATAATTTTTTGAGCACAGTTGATCCAAACTGGGGACCCCTCAAACAAATCCAAATCCTTTTCTCGTTTTGGTTGTTCTTCAACTTCAATTTTCACCGAGGAAAAATTCATATTTTTTTCTCAATCTCATTGGATTTTATTGTTGGATGATTAAATAGACTCGATTTCTTTGCAATATTTCTTCCCATTGAAATTTCACCAGAACAAAAAAAATAGAGAGAAATGAAACGACTGATTTTTGGAAGACTTTTTTTGAAAAGAATGTGCTTTGAAATGATGAAAAAAATAGTTGAAAAAAGAAGGGGGGGAGGGTTTCTTTGGAGGTGAAATCAAGAAAAACACTTAATCTTGTGTCCTTTTTTATGTGTAACGATTAAAATTTTGAAGGAATTTGGAGATTTTGAGAGGATGAGTTTTTTGGCTTGAGTGTGATTAAAAACACTTTTTGATATGTAGGAGAGTTTTAAAATGAGACACGCATGCAACGCACGTGCTAAAAAATTAGTATGCATATATATATATGTATATGTGAATTTTCTACCACAACAACAACAAAATACTCAATCTAATTTGACAAGATAGTCTGTACGGAGAACCTTATGAGAGTAAAGACGTTATTTAGTAATTTATGGCAATGCAAACTATACTTAATATTAGTTAGTCCCATGTTGAAAAGTAGATACTTTTAAACTTGAAACTTTCATCGTCAGAGTGCATTCTATCCTTTAACGATCTAAAACAGTGATTAGCCCTACTGTATTAATTATCCAACCTAGTTGATTAATTAGAATTTCATATAAATAGGTTCAATTTTAAAAGGTATTACTTCAAAGAGGTGAAAAACGGTTATCCCAATCTTGTCACGACCCAAATCGGGGACGCGACTGGCACCCACATTTACCCTCCTATGTGAGCGAACCCAACCCATCTAATCTTAACATTTCAATATAATATCAACAGAAATAATGCGGAAGACTTAATCTCATAATAAACAACTCAACTATTATTAATATTCCCAAAATCTGGAAGTCATCATCACAAGAACATCTATCTCAAATTTCTAAACTAAAACTGTCTAAGAACAAAATACTAAAAAGCTAGTCCATGACGGAAGTTCAAGGCATCAAGACTTGAAGAAGGAGACCCAGTCTAAGCTAGACGCATTAGCTCACCCTGAATTTCCGATGGAGTGAAGACTGGCTTGATCTACTGCTGAGTCGAAGTTGACGGAACGTTTGCTGCATAACACAAATAACAAGGGGAAAACATAAAAGTAGGGGGTCAGTACAACCACACGTACTGAGTAGATATCATCGGTTAACTCAAAATAGGCGATAATACATATCAAGTAATATTATAAATCAACTATAAACTCAACATGTAGCAACAACCAGTATTATAATCGTCAATAAATACCATCAAGTTCATCCATGAGGACTCAAGCTCAATACCATACTCATTTGGGAATTAAGTTCATTATGTTGAGTATATTACATCTTTCAAGATTCATTATCTTTCTTCCTCTTGTGTCGGTACGTGACACTCCGATCCCCTACCACTATGTGTCGGAACGTGACACTCCGATCCCCTATATGTGTCGGAACGTGACACTCCGATCCCCTATATGTGTCGGAATGTGACACTCCGATCCCCTATATGTGTCGGTACGTGACACCCGATCCCCTATATCTACGTGTCGGTTCGTGACACCGTCCACTAATATTATATGTGTCGGAACGTGACACTCCGATCCACTAATACTATGTGTCGGAACGTGACACTCCGATCCACTAATACTATGTGTCGGAACGTGACACTCCGATCCACTAATTCATTCTATCCGTTCATCAAGCCTTCTCTATACCAAGGCATCATCAATCCCATTACTTTAATTCGTCAAGCCTTCTTTTATACCAAGGCATCATCACTAATATCATAGATTAAAGTTTCTTTCAAGATTTGGGATTCAATGGTTTTCATCATGCTTGTTTTATCAAAATCACATAATCATGTTCATGCAAGCATACAATAAGCATATAGACAGGTTTACAATATCATCAACACATATTATTCACTATTAAGAGTTCACTACGAGTATCGTAATATAACCATAACCTACCTCCACCGAAGAATTGAATCAACAAGCTATCTTCTCAAAATCCTTGCTATCCTCTTCGTTTCTCTCTCTCTACTCGTTCGTTTCTCCTCTCTTTCTGTTCTTTGTTTTGTTTTGTTTTATTCAAACCCTCCTTCTTTTTACCCTAATTAAAAGTATAATTAAGTGTAAAGGAGGACAATAAAACCCACTAATTAACTTAAGGTTACCCCTTTTAACCCCAAGAAATTAGACCTATTAATATTAACCTCAATCTTTATAATTAAGGAAAGAATAGTCCAAAACGACCCTTAAAACGTGTAGAGGAATCCTATTTGCCTGGGACTGCCGCAACCTGTGACGGGCCGTCGTCGTTCTGCGACGGTCCGTCACGGTGGTCGTCGCAACTCCCTCGAGCTCAAGTGGCCTGTGACGGCCCGTCACAGCCGTGACGGTCCGTCCTGTTCCTCCGTCATGACGGTCAGAAACTCGTTCTTGCACCAAATTCTCAAAAGTTGAAGTGTTTTGCAACGGAACTCACGACGGTTCGTCGTGGATGTGACGGCACGTCCTGCAGGTCCGTCACAATTTACAGAGAGTCGATTTTCAGTACCCAATTTCAAAATTCTAAGTGCCATGGGACGACACCTCCTCGACGGGCCGTCGTGACCACGACTGTCCGTCGTTCCATCCGTCGTCCCAGCCAGTTTTTCCAGAATTAATATCTGTTGCTCAAAACGACTAACAGGTCGTTACAATAGATACCAATTTACCCATCGTTCGTCCCCGAACGATCAAAAAAAAGAAAAAAACAATGGCGAAAAGGAGTACCTGAATCTGTAAACAGATGTGGATATTTTTCTTGCATATCTGCCTCCTTCTCCCAAGTAGCTTCTTCAACCGGTCGATTCTTCCATTGAACTTTGATGGATGCAATCTCTCTCGACCTCAACTTGCGAACTTCTCTATCTAATATAGCAACCGGTTCCTCTTCATAAGTCAAGTTCTCATCCAACAAAACTGAATCCCAACGGATAATGTAGTTTCCATCTCCGTGGTATCTCTTCAACATGGACACATGAAACACCGGATGCACTCCGGACAGCCCTGGGGGCAAGGCTAATTCATAAGCCACCTCCCCTATTCGCTTTAGTACCTCGAATGGTCCAATATACCTTGGACATAGCTTACCTCTTTTACCAAACCGCATCACCCCTTTCATGGGCGAAACCTTCAACAAGACTTGTTCACCTTCCATGAACTCCAAGTCTCTAACCTTCGGTCTGCATACTCCTTTTGTCTACTTTGAGCCGCTAAAAGCTTTTCTTGAATAGCTTTCACCTTCTCCATAGAATCTCTTAACAGATCAGTCCCCCAAGGTCTAACTTCAAATGCATCAAACCACCCAATGGGAGATCTACACCTCCTCCCATACAATGCTTCAAATGGGGCCATGTCGATACTGGAGTGATAGCTATTATTATATGAAAACTCTGCCAAAGGTAAGAAGCTATCCCAATGGCCACCAAACTCTATCACACATGCACGAAGCATATCCTCCAACACTTGAATCGTTCGCTCAGACTGACCATCGGTCTGAGGATGAAATGCAGTACTAAGGTCCAATCTAGTACCTAATTCAGCATGTAAGGTTCTCCAAAACTTAGAAGTAAACTGCGTACCTCTATCAGATATGATTGAGAGTGGAACCCCATGCAATCGAACGATTTCTGAGATGTAGATTTTGCTAACTTCTCTGCATTGTAAGTCACCTTGACCGGAATGAAATGTGCAGACTTAGTTAACCTATCAACAATCACCCAAATGGAGTCATACTTACCCATTGTCTTTGGAAGGCCAACCACAAAGTCCATCGCGATTCTCTCCCACTTCCATTCAGGAATGGGCATTCTCTGAAGTGTTCCTCCAGGCCTCTGGTGTTCATACTTTACTTGTTGACAATTTGGACATTTGGCACAAACTCAACAATATCTCGCTTCATTCTACTCCACCAGAAGTGTTGCTTTAGGTCGCGGTACATCTTGGTTGCACCAGGATGTATAGAATATCCGGAACTATGAGCTTCTGTAAGAATAGTGGTGATCAAATTATCAACGCGGGGTACACATACTCTTCCCTTAATCCTCAAAACACCTTCCCCATCGATTATTGCTTCCTTAGCCTCTCCTTGCAACACTTTATCTCGAATTCGCCTTAGTTTCTCATCATCAAACTGTTTCCCCTTAATCTGATCAAGGAAAGAGGATTTTGCCTCTACACAAGCTAACAATCCTCCTTCTCGTTTATTTCTAACCTCATAAGGTCATTAGCCAAAATCTGCACTTCTCTAGCTAATGGGCGTCTAGAAGCTTGCAAATGAGCTAGACTTCCCATGCTTCCGGCCTTCCTACTCAAAGCATCTCTGCCACAACATTTGCTTTTCCCGGATGATACAAGATAGTGATGTCGTAGTCCTTCAGTAGTTCCATCCATCTCCTCTGTCTCAAGTTCAAGTCTTTCTGAGTGAATACATACTGTAGGCTACGATGGTCCGTGTAGACTTCACACTTAACCCCATACAAGTAGTGTCTCCATTGCTTTAGTGCAAACACTACCGCGGCCAATTCCAAGTCATGAGTTGGATAGTTACGTTCATGCACCTTTAATTGCCTCGAAGCATAAGCAATCACATTCTTCTCTTGCATTAGCACTGCACCCAAACCCGAATAGGATGCATCACAATAGACAATGAAGTCCTTACCCTCTACCGGCAAGGTAAGGATAGGCGCGGTAGTCAACAAAGTCTTGAGTTCTGAAAGCTCTCCTCACACTCATCCGACCATACAAATGGAACGTTTTGCTTAGTCAAGTTCGTCAATTGGGAAGAAATAGAAGAGAATCCCTTGACGAATCGGCGGTAGTAGCTAGCTAAACCCACAAAACTCCTTATTTCTGACACGTTTGTAGGTCTTACCCAATTCTTCACTGTCTCAATCTTGGATGGATCCACCATCACTCCATCCTTAGAAACCACATGTCCCTAGAAGGACACTGAATCTAGCCAAAACTCACACTTTGGAGAATTTCGCATAAAGCTTCTTCTTTCTCAACAACTCTAACACCATTTTCAAATGCTCCTCATGTTCCTTCTTACTCTTGGAGTATATCAGTATATCATCAATAAACACGATCACAAAGAGATCCAAATATGGCTTGAAAATCCCGTTCATCAAGCTCATGAAGGCAGCAGGGGCATTAGTAAGACCAAACGACATTACCACAAACTCATAATGCCCATACCTAGTTCGAAAAGCAGTCTTTGGCACATCCGTTGCTCGTATTTTCAATTGGTGATAACCGGACCTCAAGTCAATTTTAGAGAAGACACAAGCACCTTGTAACTGATCGAACAAGTCATCAATGCGAGGAATGGGGTACTTGTTCTTAATAGTTACCTTGTTCAACTGTCGGTAATCTATGCACATTCGGAAACTCCCATCTTTCTTCTTTACAAACAAACCGGAGCACCCCAAGGAGATGCACTTGGTCTAATAAAGCCTTTGCTCAACAACTCTTGAAGTTGAGCCTTTAATTCTCTTAACTCCGCGGGAGCCATTCTATAAGGGGGTATAGAAATGGGGCAGAGTACCGGGTTCAAGATCGATACAGAAGTCAATATCCCTATCTGGTGGCATACCAGGAAGATCTGCAGGGAACACATCCAAAAAACTCACAGACTACCGAACTGACTCAATCGAAAGGTACTTGAGTGGTGTCATCCTTGAGATGTGCCAAGAAAGCTAAACACCCTTTACTCACCATTTTCTTAGCGCGAAGAAAGGAGATTATACGCACCGGATTGGAAGTGTAGTCACCCTCCCACACTAACGGATCTGCCCCAGGCTTGGCTAACGTCACAGTTTTAGCATTGCAATCCAAAATCGCAAAATTCGGAGAAAGCCAAGTCATACCCAAAATTACATCAAAGTCACCCATTTCTAAAATAACCAAATCTACATAAGTGTTGCTCCCCACAAAATTCACCAAACACGACCTATACACTTTTTCGACTATCACAGACTCACCCACCGGAGTAGAAACACGAATAGGCATGTCAAGTAATTCACAATGTAAATTTAGACCATTAGCAAATGAGGAAGATACATATGAAAACGTGGAGCCAGGGTCAAATAGTACAGATGCCATGCAATCACAAACCAAGAGATTACCTGTGATAACAGCATCAGACGCCTCCGCTTCAGACCTCCCAGGGAAGGCATAACAATGGGCCCTATCACGGTCTGTCCATTGCCCCTACCATGTTGCGTAGTAGTGGCTCCAGTTTGCCTTCACCTCTGCCGTTTTGGTGACCACCATTACCTCGGCCACCACGCCCTCCAGAAAAGCGGCCTCTACCATGACCACCTCTACCTCTAGCCATTGGGGGTTCTGTAACTCTTTTTGGACAATTCCTCCTAATATGTCCAATCTCCCCACATCCATAGCACTCTCTGGAGTCAGGCATGGGTCTCTCGGAGTAGTGTTGACCGTTCTGAGGTGGACCCCCAACTACAGTCTGTAGTGAAGACTGAATTGGTCGAACTGAGTGACCTCCGGAGTTCTGTCCTCTAGAGTAGGAACCATTAAACTCACCTCCCCTTCGAAACCTTTTTGATGTCGATGTCGTGGTGAAGTCGTCTGGTTTCACTCCTTCCACCTCTATCACAAAGTCTACCACCTCTTGGAAGGATGTCGCCTTTGCCGCTATCTGTAAGGCTGAAATCCGCAATTCTGACCTCAACCCCGTCACAAAACGGCGGATCCGTTCTTGTGGACTGAAACAAAGTTGGGTGGCATATCTGGATAGTGCGCGAAATTTAGCCTCATACGCGTTTACTGTCATCCTCCCTGTTCAAGACTCAAGAACTCATCCCTCTTCCTATCCCTCAAAGTCCTTGGGATATACTTCTCCATAACAAACTAGAGAATGATTCCCAAGTCATAGGTGGTGCCTCTGTTGGTTGACACTCAACATGTGAACGCCACCACATTTGGCGTTCCCTTGGAACTGATAGCTCACGAACGCGACGCAAACCGTTCTACTATCCCCATCTTGTGTAGTAGCTCATGACAATCAACCAGAAAATCATAAGCATCTTCAGATTCTGCACCCTTGAAAACTGGAGGTTTCAATTTCAAGAACTTACTGAAAAGTTCATGTTGATCGTTTGTCATGATAGGCCCAGTAGTCAGACGTGGAAATGTGCCTATCTCCAATGGTTGCATCCATGCGGGGAGCCATAGTAGCCGCATGTCGTATCTCTGAAACCGGAGGTGTTGGTGCAGAAACCACTGGAGGTGCTTGACCCTGATCAGACAACCCGCTAAGATAAGCAAGTACTTGTTGATCATCTCTGGTGGTAGGTTGGGGTGGCATTTCTCATTCTGCCCTTGTTCATTCTCCCCTTCCTCACCCTCTCTTATCACCTCTTCGGTCGGTGGGAGAGTCACTGCCCTAGTATCAGATGGGCTAGGGGCTCGTCCTCTCCCTCTAGAGGACGTCCTCCCACGACCTCTTCCACGGCCTCTTGCCGTTACCTTCCTCGAGCCACAGCCCCAGTGGCTGGCTCAGTAGTTTCCTGTCTTTCCGTTGTCGCTGCTGGTGCGGTCGTTGCTCTAGTTCTAACCATCTGCGAAATAGAATGAAGATGGTCAGATACCAATTTGTATCACCTAGATACCAATTGGACTCAAGTAGTAGCACGAAAGAAAGAATGAAAGAATGGAATTTTCCTAAAGTCTTATAGCCTCTCAAGGAAAAGTAAAGGCGTCCCCCTACCGTTCCTTAAGACTCTACTAGACCTGTTCTTGTGTGATGAGACCAACGAACCTAATGCTCTGATACCAAGTCTGTCACGACCCAAATCGGGGACGTGACTGCACCCACTTTACCCTCCTATGTGAGCGAACCAACCCATCTAAATCTTAACATTTCAATATAATATCAACAGAAATAATGCGGAAGACTTAATCTCATAATAATAAACAACTCAACTATTATTAATATTCCCAAAATCTGGAAGTCATCATCACAAGAACATCTATCTCAAATTTCTAAACTAAAACTGTCTAAGAAACAAAATACTAAAAAGCTAGTCCATGACGGAAGTTCAAGGCATCAAGACTTGAAGAAGGAGACCCAGTCCAAGCTAGACGCATTAGCTCACCCTGAATTTCCGAGGAGTGAAGACTCGCTTGATCTATTGCTGAGTCGAAGTTGACGGAACGTTTGCTACATAACACAAATAACAAGGGGAAAACATAAAAGTAGGGGGTCAGTACAACCACACGTACTGAGTAGATATCATCGGTTAACTCAAAATAGGCGACAATACATATCAAGTAATATTATAAATCAACTATAAACTCACATGTAGCAACAACCAGTATTATAATCGTCAATAAATACCATCAAGTTCATCATGAGGACTCAAGCCTCAATACCATACTCATTTGGGAATTAAGTTCATTATGTTGAGTATATTAACATCTTTCAAGATTCATTATCTTTCTTCCTCTGTGTCGGTACGTGACACTCCGATCCCCTACCACTATGTGTCGGAACGTGACACTCCGATCCCCTATATGTGTCGGAACGTGACACTCCGATCCCCTAATGTGTCGGAACGTGACACTCCGATCCCCTATATGTGTCGGTACGTGACACTCCGATCCCCTATATCTACGTGTCGGTTCGTGACACCCGTCCCACATACTATGTGTCGGAACGTGACACTCCGATCCACTAATACTATGTGTCGGAACGTGACTCCGATCCACTGATACTATGTGTCGGAACGTGACACTCCGATCCACTAAATTCATTCTATCCGTTCATCAAGCCTTCTCTATACCAAGGCATCATCAATCCCATTACTTTAATTTTTCAAGCCTTCTTTTATACCAAGGCATCATCATTAATATCATAGATTAAAGTTTCTTTCAAGATTGGGATTCAATGGTTTTCATCATGCTTGTTTTATCAAAATCACATAATCATTTCATGCAAGCATACAATTAAGCATATAGACAGGTTTACAATATCATCAACACATATTATTCATATTAAGAGTTCACTACGAGTATCGTAATATAACCATAACCTACCTCCACCGAAAAATTGAATCAACAAGCTATCTTCTCAAAATCCTTGCTATCCTCTTCGTTCTCTCTCTCTCACTCGTTCGTTTCTCCTCTCTTTCTGTTTTTTCTTTTGTTTTGTTTTATTCAAACCCTCCTTCTTTTTACCCTAATTAAAAGTATAATTAAGTGTAAAGGAGGACAATAAAACCCACTAATTAACTTAAGGTTACCCCTTTTAACCCCCAAGAAATTAGACCTATTATATTAACCCTCAATCTTTATAATTAAGGAAAGAATAGTCCAAAACGACCCCTAAAACGTGTAGAGGAATCCTATTTTGCCTGGGACTTGCGCAACTGTGACGGGCCGTCGTTCCTGCGACGGTCCGTCACGGTGGTCGTCGCAGCTCCCTCGAGCTCAAGTGGCCTGTGACGGCCCGTCACAGCCGTGACGGTCCGTCCTGTTCCTCCGTCATGACGGTCAGAAACTCGTTTCTTGCACCAAATTTTCAAAAGTTGAAGTGTTTTGCAACGGAACTCACGACGGTTCGTCGTGGATGTGACGGCACGTCCTGCAGGTCCGTCACAATTTACAGAGAGTCGATTTTCAGTACCCAATTTCAAAATTCTAAGTGCCATGGGACGACACTCCTCGAGGGCCGTCGTGACCACGACGGTCCGTCGTTCCATCCGTCGTCCCAAGCCAGTTTTTCCAGAATTAATATCTGTGCTCAAAACGACTAAACAGGTCGTTACAAATCTACATTAGTACATGATTAAGAATTCAAAAAAATAAGCTAAAATCGTTAATTATGTTACTTAAAAGAATTTAAAAGTGGTTAGCCCATTCTATTTCATAGTAAATTCTATCACTTGAAAAAATCTTAAAAGTGGTTATACTGTTCTATTTTTCTATGTAGTTTACTCCTAAATATCTCATAAAAGAGGCTAAAAGTATAATTTGTAAAATTTCGAAGAGCTTTAAAGTGGCTAGCCAACTCCATTTCACTAAACAACTCATGGTGCAATAATTTTATGTCAAAAATTAGGGTAAAAGGCTTATACACAATAGGATTACTTTCTTCCGCAACTATCTTTTCAAAATTCTCCGAATGAGTCGAGCAAATAGGCCCAATTAAAGAACTAGGATCACCTTTTAAAGGACACAATTTGTCTCCGTCAGAAATACACATGCCCAGTATTATCAGAAGAAATAATATAACAAATCGAGTATGAATCAACACTGCTGATATTTGTTTGAGCACATTGATCCGATCAGGTGACCTCTCAAACAAATCCAAATCCTTTTCTAATTTGGGTTGTTCTTAAACTTCAAATTTTATCGATGAAAAATTGATATTTTTTCTCTCAATCTCATCTGATTCAAATGTTTGATGATTAGGTGAACTCAATTTCTCTATAATATTTTTTCCGATTGAAATTTCACCACGACAATAAAAATAGAGAGATATGAAACATCTAATTTTTGGAAAATTTTTTTTGAAAATGGATGTTCTTTGAAATGATGAGAAAGAAAACAGTAACCAAAAAAAGGGGGGGGGGTGTTATTGAAATCAAGAAAAACACTTAATCTTTTGTATCTTTTTTATTTGTAAAGATTTGAAATTTTAAGGACATTTGAGATTTTGAGAGAACACACACACAGACAAATATACATATATACATATATATGTATGGGGATATATTTTCAATAAGTTCGTTAAAATTTTAAATTGTACAATCCTACTCAGTACTCCTTTACTCTCTTGTTCTATTATGTAATTATCATATTACTTTCTAGGAATCTATTATTACTGTTCATATTTTTTTCTTATATTTTGTTCTTAAAAGTAATCTTCTTTAACCACACCCCGGATTTTGTTATTCATTGTTCTTATCTAAGAACATTTTAACCTGCCAATGTCCTAGGAATTTACAGGTTAATCCATCGATACTTTTAAGAGGCTAAGAAACTAACCATATACTAAGTAATATAGATTCATGATGATATTTATAAATTTACATAAAGATTATCAAATAATTAACATATGAAATAAACACACATAATTTACATATATGGGAAGTTTACTAGAAACATAAATATGAAAACTTACATTATTTATAACAGAGTAAAGTTTCCCTTTCGGGAAACCCGAAAAGCTTCCAAAATAAATTTATACAAACTTTTAAACAAAGAACTAAAATCAATTTTTTTTAATGGTAATTTCGAAGAGGAAAGAGGTTTTTTGAAGATTTGGGAATTTTCTGGTTGTCATTTTCTTCGCCTTATTTTTCTTCTTCTCATAATGTCTTCTTATATACACACTCTGGACTTCAAACTCCGTACATCAAAATGAAAAAGAATCTTATCTTTTCTGCCCGGTGCGCATTGGGCCCCATCGCACGTGAAATGATTCATTCTTTCTGCATTATTATCAGTCCTTTGTCTGATGTAGTGTCTGTCAATACTTATCCCTTATTGAGTGCCTATCTATTAAAATAAAGTAAAGACGTGTCCCAACTATTTTTCCACACATATGTGGTAGTGAGTAAAGTGGGACTCACATTATTTGAAAAAAGAGGCATTCCTCTTTAAAGCAAAACTATATTATATATATATATATGTGTGTGTATGTGTGTGTGTGTGTGTGTGTGTGTGTGTGTGTGTGTGTGTGTGTGTGTGTGTGTGTGTGTGTGTGTGTATTTTTTTTTAAGTGTCTAAATTATGTAATGCAATTGAATCAAAACTCATACCAGAGTAATCATCGTTTGGGTCTTGAGCAAATTGCATTGAGTCTGAAAAATTATCTGAATTATTTGAGCTTGAAATCGAATCTTGTCTTGGACTTTGTATTGGGCTTGGGTTTATATGTTTTATCTTTTTCTTGTTGTTTTTTAAGTAATTTTTCTACAATCTGGGTTAAAAGAGATTCTAGATCTTTATTTTTTTGAGATTTTTTGGTTTTTTGTCTAAGAGTCTGATAAATGAGAGATGTAACCGTCTTGTAAAGGATGAACCTTCATCTTTTTAACTTTTTGGTAAAGTGACAGCCATTAACGGATTTGAGAAGTCTATACCGGCTATCGTTTGAACCAGACTAGCTGTATCTTTATCCGATATAGTGGATTTATTTACATTCAGAGGGGAATGTTCACCCATGTCATCCATTTTTGTTGGGGATGGAGAACCCTGTATGTTGGTCTGAGTGCTTTTAGTCTTCAAATAATTCTCTATTTTACAATTCTTTCTTTGAGCTGGAGATTTTCTTGTAATAAAACCTCATTTTTGTAATTTAATATTTTTAAGGCTTCTGTCATCGAAGAACAATGATCACAAAATATAATTTTTTCTGTGTCTTTTTTAATATGGTATTGAGGAATTTTGTCTAGATTTTGTTTAAGAGAGGGAGAGATATAATAATTTGGACCTAAAACTCCTCTAG
Organism: Solanum peruvianum; assembly: GCA_027705065.1. Taxonomy (NCBI): domain Eukaryota; kingdom Viridiplantae; phylum Streptophyta; class Magnoliopsida; order Solanales; family Solanaceae; genus Solanum; species Solanum peruvianum. The sequence goes on along the minus strand of JAKWJD010001762.1, from coordinate 13,142,953 downwards.
CATAATCTAATGCTTCAGTAAAATCATTAAATCCTTTAAAAAGTGGTTTAGAAACTCCTTTAATAGATTCTAAAATTTCTATCCAGGTTTGAAAAATTCCATTTGTCTTACCATGTATGACAACATAATATTTAAACTTATTTTCTTTATTTTTTGTAGAAAAGTAGTATCCTAAGGCATTTAATACTGCAATTATATATTTAGTGTTTTTTTTGTTATGAGCTATCCAAATATTATCTATTAAACATTTCTGTTGTTTGTGTAGATGATATATAGACAGATGTCTAAAAGTCCAATTAAATGACTCGTATGCTATTAAATTATGTTTTCCAAATTGTAGTCTTTCTATCCTATTATCTTCCATTTTAGTTAATGGTCTGAAATGTAGATTAGATAATACTGTCTGTTTATATATGTCTGAATAATCTTGGGTTGGAGGTTGAACTCTCTTGCCCTTGTCTTGGAGAGATGGTCTCATTCTGTAGAATTTAAACTTTGATTAGTAATCTACTTAGTTGATCTGCAATAATATTATCATTTCCCTTGATATGGTCAAAAATTATAAAATGATAAATTGATATAGTATCTAACAAATTTAGTCATCGTCTTCTACTACTAGTTTTATCATTAATTTTTTGATGAAATTTTACGATAGCTTCACAATCTGTTCTTATTAATATTTCTGGTTTATTTAGAATATATATTGTAAAACTATTTAAATCATATATTACAGCTAAAATTTCAACATATATACTGAATTTACTACCCTTTTCATTGAATTTTTCACTTTGGTAAGCACATATTTTTTCTTCTTGTTTAGAACTGTATTTATGTGGTCTTGACTTTAATACTACACCCATCCATCAAAACTCTCATCTGTCTCTATTATAAATAGTCTGATTCTAATGGCATATTCAGATCGGGATATTTTTTTTCTTTTATTTTTTGTACTAATTTATGTCTTCAATATTAATGTTTCTTTGTCCCTTAGTTCCTGTCTTAAGGTATAATGGCCCTGCTATTTTTCCTAGATCTTTAATAAATGGTCTTGCATAATTGATTATTCCTAGGAATTTTTTGTAAATCGTTTAAATTATTTAATTTATCTGGCATGTCTAGAGCTTTTTTCACTATATGTGGTTGTAGTTTTACTTTTCCTTCTCCTAAAGTAATTCGTAAAAAGTTTATATAGTTTTTACATAATTCTATTTTCGTTTTACTAATTATTATTCCATTATTAACAAATAACCTAAAAACCGTTTGTAAGTGTCCTAAGTGTCCTTTTATATCTTTACTAAATACTAAAATATCATCTACATATACTAAAACAAATTTTTTATATTCTCCAAATATTTTATCCATTTTTCTTTAGAAGATTGGAGGTGTGGTTTTTAACCCAAATGGCATAACTAACCATTCAAAATGTCCTTCGGGACAAGTAATAGTTTTCCATTCTATGCTATCTGTATGCATTTTTATTTGCCAATATCCTGACCTACAATCAAATTTACTAAAAATTATTTGTCCTTGAATTCTATTTATTAACTCTGTTTTATCTGGTAATTTATAACCGTCTGTTCTAGTAATGTCATTTAGTCTTTTGTATAACCATTATGGCTTTTCCTTTAACTATTTCACTATTATTTCTTACCATAAATGCTCCAAATCTATGTTTTGAAGTCGATGTCCTTATTACTCCTCATTCTAATAGTTCTTTAATTTGTATTGTAAAATCTTCTAGATCTTGATTTGTAGCTTCTATTAAGGCTGTTTTTATTACATATTCTGGGTTTATTATATCTAACTTACATACTTCATGATTTCTTTCCCAATACTTTAGAGGCTTTTCTCCTATTATTTCTATTTGATCTAAAAATTTTACTATATTATCTAGATCTTGTTGGTTTTTTATTTGTCCTATTTTTTGAATTCCTGTCTTGAAATCATATAACTCTGTTTCCATTTCTATTAGAACATAGTTTTTATTGACTATCTCATCTTCTCAATCTATTTCTAGTATATTCTCATATAAGGTATTGCATTCCATTTGCGTACATTGTATGTTATTTTCACAATTTTCGCAACATTTTTCTTCATGTCTTACTTTAGTATTAATTTTATCAGTTAAGACAGAAGTATAAGTAATGTTTTTCATAAAAATTATCCCGTCTTTTGTTATTAAAGTTGCTCCTTTATTGTATAGTATGAAATCTAGTCCTAACACAAAATCTACTCTTATATCTAAATCTCGTACCCATATTTTATCCATCTTATAGGTAGGTTTATAGAATTTTGAACAAGTATTTAAAAAACTTATTTAAGCTTTATCTATATAGTATCTATATATATTATGTGTTCCATCCATTTGCATAGCTGCAAGTGATTTTTCTAAAGTTTTTATTAATCCTGGAGGTACAATTTTTTTATTTAAAATACTTTCGGTGCATCCGGAATCTATTAATGCTAAAATCTCTATTTCATATTTTCCAATTTGGAGTTTTGCTAATATTTTAACAGTATTTATATTTTTATCTTTAATACATATTAAAGTATTTGATTCTTCATTCATTAATTCCTAATTATCTAGTGATATTTCTTGTTCAACATTTTTTCCTTTTTATAATCTTACTATTCTTTCTTCTAATTCTTTAACTTTTGCTTCTAATACTAATATTTTTAAATTTATTAGAGGTTCATTTGTATGTACCTCTTTCCTTTTTTGAGTTATTATTCCAAATTGTGTTTCTATACAACTTATACATCCTTCTATAAAGCATTTATTACATCTAGCTCTTTTATATTTACTTGGTTACCATTTACACCAATTACATGGATTACTCTGTAATCCTGTATCCTTTTCAAAATTATGTTCACATTCTATTATATTCATAAAATTAAATTTTAGGTCATCTATATTTAAATTTTTGATTCCTATTTCATTAATTAATTTTTCTCCTTCTGCATTAGAAGAATCTTCTTCTTTGTTATTGTAACGACCTGTTTAGTCGTTTTGAGCAGCAGATTTTATTTCTGGAAAAACTGGCTGAAACCACGGACCCCACGACGGACCGTCACAGGCACGACGGGCCGTCGCAGGGTCTCGTCTCAATATACTTAGGAATTCTGAAATTGGGTACTGAAAATCGACTCTCTGAACTTCGTAACGAACTTGCAGGACGGACCGTCACAGTCCACTTGAGTTCTAAGGGGCTGCGACGACCTGCGTGATGGACCGTCGCAGGCATGACGGCCCGTCACAGGTTGCGCAAATCCCAGGCAGAATCGGATTTCTTTACACGTTTTAAGGGACGTTTTGGACTATTCTTTCCTTAATTATAGATTTCGTGGGTTTACATTAATAACTCAAATTCTTGAGGGATAAAAGAGGTAACTTTGGATTAATTAGTGGGGTATTATTGTCATCTTTTACACTTAATTATATGTTAATTAGGGTAAAAGAAAGAGGGTTTGAATAAGAAAATAGAAAGAACAAGAGAGAGAGGGAATTGAACGAGAAAGAGAGAAAACGAAGAGGATAGCAAAGCTTTGGGTAAAATTCTTGCTTGATCAATTCTTCGGTGGAGGTAGGTTATGGTTTTCACACTATTCGTAGTAAACTCTTAATAGCGAATGATATGTGTTAGTAATATTGTAAACCCTTCTATATGCTTAATTGTATGCTTGCATGAATATGAATATGAAATTGTGAATAAATAAGCATGATGAAGCTATTGAATCCCAAATCTTGAAAGGAAACCCTAATCTACTTGTTAATGATGATGCCTTGGTATAAAAGAAGGCTTGATGAACGAAAGTGGTGAGATTAGGGGATCGGGTGCCACGTTCCGTTACCAGGATAGAATGAGGATCGGAGTGTCACGTTCCGACACCAGGATAGTATATGGATCGGGTGCCACGTTCCGGTACCAGGATAGAATGAGGATCGGAGTGTCACGTTCCGACACAAGGATAGTATATGGATCGGGTGCCACGTTCCGGTACCAGGATAGTATATGAGGATCGGAGTGTCACGTTCCGACACCAGGATAGTAGATGGAGCGGACTGTCACGTACCGACACGAGGGGAATAAATATAATGAATCTTGAAATATGTTAACGAATTCAATCTAATGAATCTAATTCCCAAATGAGAATGATATTGAGGCTTGAGTCCTCATGGATGAACTTGTTAGTACTTATTGATGATTTTAGTACTTGTTGTTGCTACATGTTGAGTATTATAGTTGATTTATGATATTATTTGATGTATATTGTTTTCTATTTGAGTTGGCCGATGATATCTACTCAGTACTTGTGGTTGTACTGACCCCCTACTTTTATGTTTTCTTCTTTGTTATTTGTGGAATGCAGCAAACGTTCCGTCAACTTCAACTCAACAGTAGATCTAGCCAGTCTTCACTACCTTCGGAAATTCAGGGTGAGCTAATGCGTCTAGCTTGGACTGGATCTTCTCCTTCAAGTCTTGATGCCTTGAACTTCCGGCTTGGACTAGCTTCTTATGTATTTTAGCTTCTTAGACATTTTTAGTTTAGTAATTTCAGGATAGATGTTCTTGTGATGATGACTTCCAGATTTTGGGATAATAATAATAGTTTTGAATTGTTTTATTAATGAGTTTAAGTCTTCCGCATTATTTTCTGTTGATATATCTTGAAATGTTAAGGTTTAGATGGGTTGGTTCGCTCACATAGGAGGGTAAATGTGGGTGCCAGTCGCGTCCCCGATTTGGGTCGTGACAAACTTGGTATCAGAGCATCAGGTTCATTGGTCTCATCACACAAGAACGAGTCTAGTAGAGTCTTAAGGAACGGTAGGGGGACGCCTTTACTTTTCTTTGAGAGGCTATAAGACTTTTGGAAAATTCCATTCTTTCATTCTTCTTTCGTGCTACTACTTGAGTCCAATTGGTATCTAGGTGATACAAATTGGTATCTGACCATCTTCATTCTATTTCGCAGATGGTTAGAACTAGAGCAACGACCACACCAGCAGCAACAACGGCAAGACAAGAAACATCTGAGCCAGCCACTGGGGCTGTGGCTCGAGGAAGAACAGTTGCAAGAGGCCGTGGTAGAGGCCGTGGGAGGACGTCCTCTAGAGGAAGAGGACGAGCCCCTAGCCCATGTAATGCTAGGGTGGTGACTCCTCCACCAACTGAGGAGGTGATAAGAGAGGGTGAGGAAGGGGAAACTGAACAAGAGCAGAATGAGGAAATGCCACCCCAACCTACCCCAGAGATGATCAATCAGGTTCTTGCTTATCTTAGCGGGTTATCTGATCACGGTCAGGCACCTCCAGTGGTTCTGCACCAACACCTCCGGTTTCAGAGGTACGACATGCGGCTACTATGGTTCCCCGCATGGATGCCTCATTGAGAGGCACATTTCCACGTTTGAGTACTGGACCGATAATGACAAACGATCAGCACGAACTTTTCAGTAAGTTCTTGAAATTGAAACCTCCCGTCTTCAAGGGTGCCAGAATCTGAAGATGCTTATGATTTTCTGGTTGATTGTCATGAGCTACTACACAAGATGGGGATAGTAGAACGGTTTGGCGTTGAGTTTGTAAGCTATCAGTTTCAAGGGAACGCCAAAATGTGGTGGCGATCACATGTCGAGTGTCAACCGACAGAAGCCACACCTATGACTTGGGCATCCTTCTCTACCCTGTTTATGGAGAAGTATATCCCAAGGACTTTGAGAGACAGAAAAAGGGATGAGTTCTTGAGTCTAGAGCAAGGTAGAATGACGGTTAATGCATACGAGGCTAAATTTCGCGCACTATCCAGATATGCCACCCAACTCGTTGTCCACAAGAATGGATTCGCCGTTTCGTGAAGGGGTTGAGGGCAGAGTTGCGGATTTCAGCCTTACAGGTAGCGGCAACGGCGAAATCCTTCCAAGTGGTGGTAGACTTTGTGATAGAGGTGGAAGGAGTGAAACCAGATGACTTCACCACAACATCGACATCAAAGAGGTTTTGAAAGGGAGGTGAGTTCAATGGTTCGTATACTAGAGGACAGAGTTCTGGAGGTTACTCAGTTCGACCAATTCAGTCTTCACTACAGACTGTAGTTGGGGGTCCACCTCAGACCGGTCAACATTTCTCTGAGGGGCCGATGCGTGAACCCAGAGAATGTTATGGATGTGGGAAGATTGGACACATTAAGAGGTATTGTCCAAACAGAGTTACAGAACCCCACTAGCTAGAGGTCGGGGTGTCATGGTATGAGGCCGTTTTTCTGGAGGACGTGGTGTCGAGGTAATGGTGGTCACCACAACGGCAGAGGTGATGGGCAACTGGAGCCACTACGACACAACATGGTAGGGGCAATGGACAGACGGGTGATAGGGCCCATTGTTACGCTTTCCCTGGGAGATCTGAAGCGGAGGCGTCTGATGCTGTTATCACAGGTAATCTTTTGGTTTGTGATTGCATGGCATCTGTATTATATGACCTTGGCTCCACGTTTTCATATGTATCTTCAATCATTTGCTAATGGTCTAAATTACATTGTGAATTACTTGATATGCCTATTCGTGTTTCTACTCCGGTGGGTGAGTCTGTGGTAGTTGAAAAGGTATATAGGTCTTGTTTGGTGAACTTTGTGGGGAGCAACACTTATGTAGATTTGGTTATCCTAGAAATGGTTGATTTTGATGTAATTCTGGGTATGACTTGGCTTTCTCCGAATTTTGCGATCTTGGATTGTAATGCTAAAACGCTGACACTAGCTAAGCCTGGGACAGATCCGTTAGTGTGGGAGGGCGACTACACTTCCAATCCGGTGCGTATCATCTCCTTTCTTAGTGCTAAGAAAAATGGTTAGTAAAGGGTGTTTAGCTTTCTTGGCCCATCTCAAGGATGACACTACCCAAGTACCTTCGATTGAGTGGTTTTCGTAGTCCGTGGAGTTTTGGAGTGTTCCCTGCAGATCTTCCTGGTATGCCACCAGATAGGATATTGACTTGTATCATCTTGAACCGGGCACTCGCCCCATTTCTATACCCCGTATAGAATGGCTCCCGCCGAGTTAAGAGATTAAAGGCTCAACTTCAGAGTTGATGAGCAAAGGCTTCATTAGACCAAGTGATCTCCTTGGGGTGCTCCGGTTTTGTTTGTGAAGAAGAAGGATGGGAGTTTTTGGATGTGCATGACTACCGGCAGTTGAACAAGGTAACTATTAAGAACAAGTATCCTCTTCCTCGCATTGATGACTTATTCGATTAACTACAAGGTGCTTGTGTCTTCTCGAAGATCAACTTGAGATCCGGTTATCATCAATTGAAAATACGGGCTACGGACGTGCCAAAGACCGCTTTTCGGACTAGGTATGGGCATTATGAATTTGTAGTGATGTCCTTTGGTCTTACAAATGCCCCCGCTGCTTTCATGAGCTTGATGAATGGGATTTTTAGCCATATTTGGATCTCTTTGTGATCGTATTTATAGATGATATACTGTATATCTAAAAGTAAGGAGGAAACATGAGGAGCATTTGAGAATTGTATTGGAAATGTTGAGGGAGAAAAAGCTTTATGCCAAATTCTCTAAGTGTGAGTTTTGGCTAGATGCAGTGTCCTTCTTGGGGCACGTGGTTTCTAAGGATGGAGTGATGGTGGATCCTTCTAAGATTGAGACAGTGAAGAATTTGTAAGACCCACTAATGTGTCAGAAATAAGGAGTTTTGTGGGGTTAGCTAGTTACTACCGCCGATTCGTCAAGGGATTCTCTTCTATTGCTTCTCAATTGACGAACTTGACTAAGCAGAATGTTCCATTTGTATGGTCAGATGAATGTGAGGAAAGCTTTCAGAAGCTTAAGACTTTGTTGACTACCGCACCAATTCTTACCTTGCTCGTAGAGGGTAAAAACTTCATCGTTTATTGTGATGCATCCTATTCTGGGTTGGGTGCAGTGCTAATGCAAGAGAAGAAGAATGTGATTGCTTATGCTTCGAGGCAATTAAAGGTGCATGAACGTAACTATCCGACCCATGATTTGGAATTGGCCGCGCGGGTAGTGTTTGCATTAAAGCAATGGAGGCACTATTTATATGGGGTTATGTGTGAAGTCTATACGGATCATCGTAGTCTACAGTATGTCTTTACTCAGAAAGATTTGAACTTGAGACAAAGGAGATGGATGGAACTACTGAAGGACTACGACATCACTATTTTGTATCATCCGGGGAAGGCGAATGTTGTGGCAGATGCTTTGAGTAGAAAGGCGGGAAGCATGGGGAGTCTAGCTCATTTGCAAGCTTCTAGACGCCCATTGGCTAGAGAGGTTCAGACTCTGGCTAACGACTTGATGAGGTTAGAAATAAATGAGAAGGGAGGATTGTTGGCTAGTGTGGAGTCAAGATCTTCTTTTCTTGACAAGATTAAGGGAAAACAGTTTGATGATGAGAATCTAAGGCGAATCCGAGATAAAGTGTTGCAAGGAGAGGCTAAAGAAGCAACAATTGACGAGGAAGGTGTTTTGAGGATTAAGAGAAGGGTATGTGTACCCCGCATTGATGATTTGATTAACACTATTCTGACAGAGGCTCATAGTTCAAGGTATTCTATACATCCGGGCGCAACCAAGATGTATCGCGACCTAAAGCAACACTTTTGGTGGAGTAGAATGAAGCGCAATATTGTTGACTTTATTTCCAAGTGTCCAAACTGTCAACAAGTAAAGTATGAACACCAGAGGCCCGGAGGAACGCTTCAGAGAAGGCCCATTCCTGAATGGAAGTGGGAGAGAATCGCAATGGACTTTGTGGTTGGTCTTCCAAAGACAATGGGTAAGTATGACTCCATTTGGGTGATTGTTGATAGGTTAACTAAGTCTGCTCATTTTATTCCGGTCAAGGTGACTTACAATGCAGAGAAGTTAGCAAAAATCTATATCTCGGAGGTGGTTCGGTTGCATGGAGTCCCACTCTCCATCATATCAGATAGAGGTACGCAGTTTACTTCTAAATTTTGGAAAACACTGCATGCGGAATTGGGTACTAGATTAGACCTTAGTACTGCATTTCATCCTCAGACCGATGGTCAGTCTGAGCGAACGATTCAAGTGTTGGAGGATATGCTTCGCACATGTGTGATAGAATTTGGTGGCCATTGGGATAACTTCTTACCCTTAGCCGAATTTTCATACAATAATAGCTATCACTCAAGCATTGATATGGCCCCATTTGAAGCATTGTATGGTAGGAGATGTAGGTGTCCCATTGGGTGGTTTGATGCATTTGAGGTTAGACCTTGGGGTACTGATCTTTTGAGGGATTCATTAGAGAAAGTGAAGTCTATTCAAGAAAAGCTTCTAGCGGCGCAAAGTAGGCAAAAGGAGTATGCAGACTGAAAGGTTAGAGACTTGGAGTTCATGGAGGGTGAACAAGTCTTGTTGAAGGTTTCACCCATGAAAGGGGTGATGCGGTTTGGCAAAAGAGGTAAGCTAAGTCCAAGGTATATTGGACCATTTGAGGTACTAAAGCGAATAGGGGAGGTGGCTTATGAATTAGCCTTGCCCCCAGGGCTGTCCGGAGTGCATCCGGTATTTCATGTGTCCATGTTGAAAAGATACCATGGAGATGGAAACTACATTATCCGTTGGGATTCCGTTTTGCTTGATGAAAATTTGACTTATGAAGAGGAACCGGTTGCTATATTAGATAGAGAAGTTCGCAAGTTGAGGTCGAGAGAGATTGCATCCATCAAAGTTCAATCGAAAAATCGACCGGTTGAAGAGGCTACTTGGGAGAAGGAGGCAGATATGCAAGAAAAATACCCACATCTGTTTACAGATTCAGGTACTCCTTTTCGCCATCATTTTTCTTCTTTTGATCGTTCGAGGATGAACGATGGGTAAATTGGTATCTATTGTAACGACCTGTTTAGTCGTTTTGAGCAGCAAATTTTATTTCTGGAAAAATTGGCTGAAACCACGGACCCCACGACGGACTGTCACAGGCACGACGGGCCGTCGCAGGGTCTCGTCTCAATATACTTAGGAATTGTGAAATTGGGTACTAAAAATCGACTCTCTGAACTTCGTAACGAACTTGCAGGACGGACCGTCACAGGTGTGACGGACCGTCACAGTCCACTTGAGTTCTAAGGGGCTGCAACGACCTGCGTGACGGACCGTCGCAGGCATGACGGCCCGTCACAGGTTGCGCAAATCCCAGGCAGAATCGGATTTCTTTACACGTTTTAAGGGACGTTTTGGACTATTCTTTCCTTAATTATAGATTTCGTGGGTTAACATTAATAACTCAAATTCTTGAGGGATAAAAGAGGTAACTTTGGATTAATTAGTGGGGTATAATTGTCATCTTTTACACTTAATTATATGTTAATTAGGGTAAAAGAAAGAGGGTTTGAATAAGAAAATAGAAAGAACAAGAGAGAGAGGGAATTGAACGAGAAAGAGAGAAAACGAAGAGGATAGCAAAGCTTTGGGGAAAATTCTTGCTTGATCAATTCTTCGGTAGAGGTAGGTTATGGTTTTCACACTATTCGTAGTAAACTCTTAATAGCGAATGATATCTGTTAGTAATATTGTAAACCCTTCTATATGCTTAATTGTATGCTTGCATGAATATGAATATGAAATTGTGAATAAATAAGCATGATGAAGCTATTGAATCCCAAATCTTGAAAAGAAACCCTAATCTACTTGTTAATGATGATGCCTTGGTATAAAAGAAGGCTTGATGAACGAAAGTGGTGAGATTAGGGGATCGGGTGCCACGTTCCGGTACCACGATAGAATGAGGATCGGAGTGTCACGTTCCGACACCAGGATAGTATATGGATCGGGTGCCACGTTCCGGTTTTAGGATAGAATGAGGATCGGAGTGTCACGTTCCGACACCAGGATAGTATATGGATCGGGTGCCACGTTCCGGTACCAGGATAGTATATGAGGATCGGAGTGTCACGTTCCGACACCAGGATAGTAGATGGAGCGGAGTGTCACGTACCGACACGAGGGGAATAAATATAATGAATCTTGAAATATGTTAACGAATTCAATCTAATGAATCTAATTCCCAAATGAGAATGATATTGAGGCTTGAGTCCTCATGGATGAACTTGTTAGTACTTATTGATGATTTTAGTACTTGTTGTTGCTACATGTTGAGTATTATAGTTGATTTATGATATTATTTGATGTATATTGTTTTCTATTTTGAGTTGGCCGATGATATCTACTCAGTACTTGTGGTTATACTGACCCCCTACTTTTATGTTTTCTTCTTTGTTATTTGTGGAATGCAGCAAACGTTCCGTCAACTTCAATTCAACAGTAGATCTAGCCAGCCTTCACTACCTTCGGAAATTCAGGGTCTAGCTTGGACTGGATCTTCTCCTTCAAGTCTTGATGCCTTGAACTTCCGGCATGGACTAGCTTCTTATGTATTTTAGCTTCTTAGACATTTTTAGTTTAGTAATTTGAGGACAGATGTTTTTGTGATGATGACCTTCCAGATTTTGGGGATAATAATAATAGTTTTGAATTGTTTTATTAATGAGTTTAAGTCTTCCGCATTATTTTCTGTTGATATATCTTGAAATGTTAAGGTTTAGATGGGTTGGTTCGCTCACATAGGAGGGTAAATGTGGGTGCCATTCGCGTCCCCGATTTGGATTGTGACAGTTATTCTCATCTATATCAATGCTTACTATAGAGTAAATGCTTTCATTATCTGACATGTATTCATCTACATTTAATAATGCTTCGTTAAATTCTTCTACTAATTGAGCATTTCTAGTCCTTGCATTATATCTTTTAGGACAAGTATTTGCTAAATGTTCTATACTTTCACATGTAAAATATTCTAACTTATTTTTATAATGTCTATCTGTTCTTTATTTTCTAACATGTATGTCCCTATTTAAATATGGTTTTCTTGCTGAAGATTTTCTAAGAAAATATCATTTTTTATTATATCTCTTATTGTTGTGTGGGTTGTATTTTTTATACTTTTTCTTTTTATATTGATTTTTATCATAATTTTGGGTTGTATATATTATGTCTTTGCAGAAATTCATTTTATTTTGCTTTAATTGTTTTTGTATTTGTAAATTAGTACATTTTTCTAGTAATATTTCCATTATATGTTGTATTCTATGTCCTATTGACCATTTTGCTTGAGGGTTTTGTGTTACTCCTTCTCTTTTAGTCCATCATTCTTCTATTTCTTTTCCTAAAGCTCCTGGTACTTTGTTAAATAACTTTTTACCTAGATCTTTATCAAAGGCATTTCGCTAATTGTACAGTAATAGAAATAATCATTTAAGAATTTCTTTATATAATACAAGTTACTTATACTTAATTGTTCTAATTTTATTACTGCATTTCGTTGTAAGGCTACTAATCCACTATTTTGGTCTTCTCCTGTTATTAATGTATGTATTTTATTTGTAAATTTATATGGGTTTGGTCCTAATGATACTATGTTCTGAAATTCTGATGGGAATTCTACTTTATAAGCTTCCCATAGAGCTTTGGTTGATTCTCCTAGGAATGTTTCTAAGTATTTATACATTTTTTCGGCATCAGTTTCTGTATAATTTTTTATGAAATCTGCTACTACTATTCTTTTCCATAAGTCTATACCTGAATTCCATCTTTGTGGGTCATGTGCCGCTATATTTAAAATTTTTTCTTTACTTCCTCCTTCTTGGAGTATTATTGGTTCTTCTATAGGCATTCTTTTTCCCATAGGTTTAACTTCTTTTATTGGAGTATCTCCTTGTCTATATACTCTTCTATGTTGTATATTTCGTGTACTATTATCTGCAGTATAACCTTGTTCATATGTTCTTTGGAATTGACTACTGGAACTTGTTGTTTACATTAATTCTTTTTGACTTAGTATAGATTCTAACTCAGATATTTCACTATCATTTCTTGTATTTTTGTCATTATGTTATTAGCTTTTTCTAATTTATGTTGTAAATTTTTTTCTAATCTATATACTTTATTATCGGTTCTTCGTTCACATATTTTTAAATGAGATATTGTTTGTTCTATATTTAAGTTTTTATATTTACATCCTTTGCATGTAAATAATCTATTCTTATTATTTTTACTTATCTCTTTAGCTTTTTCTATAGTCAAATCTACTACAGAATCTTCTTCTAATATTATTTCGGTATTAATCCATTCTAAAGGTATTTGTTTTTCATAGTCTTTTTGAGCTTCGTAATTATAATCTGTAAATCTAATTGAGGGTTCTCCTTTGGAATTTTTATATATTAAATGATCGTCTGGTATTAAAGCTTCTTTTTCTTTGAAATCTCCTAATTTCCATTCTAATCCTGCATATTCTTCAGAGTTATTTCTATAGGTTTTATTAATTTTATCCTTTTGTTTCACATTACTTATACTACGTCGTTTATTTGTAATTTAAATCTAGTGTTACTATTATCTGTCATTTTTCCTAAAAATCCAACACACATTAATAAATTTTTTTCACTATGCATTTCTGTCACGACCCAAAATGAGTCGTGAGTGGAACCCACACTTACCTCCTTAGGTGGGCGAACCAACACATCTAAACCCCAACATATACCAATAGTTCAACTATAAATAATATAAATAATGCGGAAGCTCCAAAAGATACTAAGCAACCAATTTAAATAAGTTTCTAAAGTTTAATACTTATCTCCCCATAATCTGATAGTCATCACATCAAGGACATCTAATCTCCAATACTAAGTCTAAGAATATCGAATACACTAAAATAAAGAATAAAATGATATGTGTCCGAAAGTATAGGACATCATGTCGTGACCGAGAGAATCCAACACGAGCTTGAATGGATAGCTCACCCTGTAACTCGATATGCGGGAGGCTGGCTAGAGCTGAGGGAAATCTGAAGTCATAGGTACACTCGCTGCATTTCATAAAAGGAAAACAAAGAAGAAAACAAGTAGGGCTCAGTAGGAGGCAACATGTACTGAGTAAGTATCATCGGTCAACCCAAACAAGTAACTAATATACAATAAATAATAGTATGAACTCAACTATAGCACTTAACAGGTGATAAATAACAAACAACATGAACAAGTATCAACAACATTAAAGTAAACTCGTAATAAGTCAATGATATCAAGATCACACATGAGGACTCATGCCTCCAAACCAAACCATTTTGGGAGTTGAGTTCTTTGAGATTGAGTACCTTCCATTAATTCAACATGTTTTTCCTTTAATATTATCGTGTCGGAACGTGACACTCCGATCCAAGAATATCGTGTCGGAACATGACACTCCGATCCAAGAATACCGTGTCAGAATGTGACACTCCGATCCAAGAATACCGTGTTGGAACGTGACACTCCGATCCAACAATACCGTGTCGGAATGTGACACTCCGATCCAAGAATACCGTGTCGAAACGTGACACTCTGATCCAATTATACTTTTAATTTATCCTTTATTATCACTGCTTTCAATTCATTGTTATATTATTTTCATCAAGCCTTCTTTATTGAAGGCATCACTTCGATAGAGAGGGTTAGAGACTATAAATTCTACGGTCTCAGGATTTCAGACCAATCACAAACCACACAACCAAATCACACAATCACACAGTCAAGTACATGGAGAACTTAACACTATCTTTCAAGGCATATCAATCACTATTAAGAGTTTACTATCAAATAGCATAAACCATAACCTACCTCCACCGAAGAATCGAAGTCAAGTAAGCAACTTCTACAATGTTTTTTCTTTCCTCAATGACTCTGAATATCCTCAATCTATAAAGTATATGATATTTGTAAGTAGACACACTCAATTGTATATCAAGTTTCAACATTGATTTCAATTAATACGTCAAATCCTATATATCTTGAATTTAAGACTAAGCTTAAGTCTCAATCTCTTTAATATTATAAATGTAATAGAACACACATAAGGATTAATTACCCATCTAAATATATCATAATTCCATTCATAATATGATATACAAATCCATAATATTATTAAAATAAATTCCACTGGTTACGGACCAGCGACAACCAACGCCTTAATTAATCATTAATCCAAAGTCAATTTATTAACTAACCAATCATTATTCTTCACTAATTATCCACCAATTCTTATCTTTTCCAAGTCCAAGAACGTTAACAACATTTACCATTTGCAATTTAACTCACCACTCCATTCTCTTTTTTCCATTCACAAACTAATTCAATGTAATAATAATAATTATTATATAATCTCTACATGCATGACACTCCAACTCCACCAATGGCCTTAACGATAGCCATACAACATCACATTTAATAGACTAATAATAATTTTCCTTAATTATCAAACCAACATCTACTTTGCCAAGAAAACTTTTTCATTCAACCTATTTTCAACCAAACACGCTAAATATAATAATATTATCCATCACCTAAAAATTAATAGCATTACTATATTATTACTAAGCAACACCAACAATTATGTCTATATATTCTCTCATATAATTAGTTAATAATTTCTATTCTTCTTTTCAATCATCAACCTAAATTCTTTTCCAAATTTCAAGGCACTTTAGTGGGTATTAAATCCACTCAAATTACACACACTAATATTAACAATTTTCCTTGTCAAATCAATATTTACCTATGCATACAAGTTTTAAAATATGATAACAATCTTTATACCTGAAGTCGTCCGTCTAACTTGTCGGCAGTGCCAAGAACCGAGAGAATAGGCGCATTCTATCTATCCTCTGATAACTAAACAATAAAACTCTTCTTTCTTTTATTTAATTAATTTATATATGGGTATAAATTATGGATTTATAAAATATTATATCCTATTAATTTTAGTATTATCTTCTTTAACCATCAACTAAATTAATTATTAAAACTACCCTATTAATTTTATAATTATAATTATGAATATTCCAAAACACCCACTCAAATCTATCAGAAAGTATTTTCTAACATAAAAATTTCTAGTGCCCAAACCGACTACACGGGTTGTTACAATTTTATCATATTCTTTAGTTTGTATTCCTATTCTTATTTGGGTTCCGAATTCATTTAAATTCATCATAAAATCTGGACTTATATAAAAAATTCCTCCATTATTAGTTATATCTACTTAATTTAATCCTATAATTGCCTTTTTTATGTCTGACCATCTATTATCATATATTGTAATTAATGCCTTTGTTCCTATATTTTTTCTAGTTAATCCTTTAATTCCTATAACAATTAATCCCATATGCATTAAATCTTGTTTAACATGTTTTATTTCTTTCTTAGATTCAGAGTTTATGAGTGGTAAAGATACAAAAAATTTTCCTAATACTGATAATTGTTCTTCTCTATAATGTCTATATAGTTGGGATTTTGAGTTTCTGTTATATAAGACTTTTGGATTCAGTAAATTGAATTGATTTTGTTGGAAGATTTGTATATCTTTATCTGTATCTATTATTTCTTCTAATTGTTGATTGTTTTCTTCTTTTGTCTTTTTATTTAATATTTTTGATAAAAAATTATTACTTATTCTATTCTGGGAGTAACTTGGTCTTGGTCTTTCTTGTCCTTTATCTCTTGGTCTAGTTAGAAAAATATCCATTTTTTATCTTTTTTAATTATTTTCTCTTTTTGAGGAGTAATTTCTATTTTATTTAACTTTTCTATTAGTTCTTCTATCCCAGTTGTGTCTACATTTTTACTTTCTAATTTTTCTTTAAAGTTTTTATCTATCTTATTATGTAGTTGTAATAAAAGTGATATTATTGTATTGTTCTGTTGTATAATAATTTGATTTGATTTTGAAGGTGGATTAAATGTTTTATAAATTAATGGAAGGGCTATTCTTTTTTCTATTAGTTTTATTGCTTCTCTATGTGTCTCTGATTCTACTAAATATATCATGAAAGAACTATTTCTTTTATTGATGCTCATTCTGTCTTTATTTCTTGTATTTTTATTGTTAATGTATTATTAATCTCTTCTTTAGATTTATTTTTTAACTCGTTTAATTTTTTATGTAATTCTACTCCTTGTTCTTTTAGGTAATCTAAATTATTTTTTATCTTTCTAAATAGTTGTTTTTGTTTATTTTGTGTTTCTTCTTGTTCACTTACTATTTTTATAATTTTATTGTTTGATTCTTTTATATTTTCACTTAGATTTATTATTAAATCTATTAAGTATTATATTAAGTGTCTTCTGTATATAAGCAATGATTTCCGTTGTCAAAGTTACACTTAATTATTTTACAATAGACAACATTTAAATATAGTTAAAATATATAAAAAGCGACTTATTTACCTTAAAATTAAGATTATCATTAACCTATACATATAAATATTCTGTAAAGACGCTTAGGGGAACTATTAGACAATCTCAAAAACAAATAAGTGAATAATTAAATCAAGTAGATTTTGAAATAAAAGAAGTAAGAGAAAGAATTAAAATTATTAGAAATAATCCTTATTATTATAATTCAGTAGGATAATATATGAGAAGACTTTATAAAAGTACAAGAGAATATAAAAAGGTTAAAACAGAATTACTAGATTTATATATAAAAGCAGATATATTATTAAAAGACCTAAGAAAAACACGCTTTAACAAAATATATTTTTCTTAGCTAAAATATTAGAACAAAAATTAATAAGACATCTTATATCTAGAAATTTTCCAATAAAAAATATTTCATGAGAAATTTTCCATTTGCTTTAAGAATAAGACTTGATTATTGGATATTATATAGGGATATAAAAGAAAAGAAAAGATTACAAAGAGTAGAAAAAGCAGTAGAAGCATATATATATATATATATGAAACGAATTTTTTATACAACAAAATTTCTATTTTGAAAGAGATATAAATAACGACGAATATATATATGCTTTAAAATGGGAATTACAAGGAATTAGTAATGCTATAGATAGCTATAATAAATGAATAAAAAATTTCTATAAAGATAATTACCCAACTACTTAAGGGAAAATAACAATAGTAACAATAGCTTCATTAAAAAGTATAGAATAACTATACTTACAAATTAATATAGAGAAAAGATTTCAAAGATTAAAATTAGACAATATAATTAAGTGTAACTTTGACTACGTAAATCACTGCTTACATACAGAAGACGCTCAATATAATACTTAATAGATTTAATAATAAATCTAAGTGAAAATATAAAAGAATCAAACAATAAAATTATAAAAATAGTAAGTGAACAAGAAGAAACACAAAATAATTTAGAAATATAGAAAATAATTTAGATTACCTTAAAGAAAAAGGAGTAAAATTACATAAAAAATTAAACGAGTTAAAAATAAATCTAAAGATGAGATTAATAATACATTAATAATAAAAATACAAGAAATAAAGACAGAATTAGCATCAATAAAAGAAATAGTTCTTTCATGATAGATTTAGTAGAATCAGAGACACATAGAGAAGCAATAAAACTAATAGAAAAAGAATAGCCCTTCCATTAGATTATAAATAATTTAATCCACCTTCAAAATCAGATCAAATTATTATACAACAGAACAATACAATAATATCACTTTTATTACAACTACATAATAAGATAGATAAAATCTTTAAAGAATAATTAGAGAGTAAAAATATAGACACAATTGGGATAGAAGAATTAATAGAAAAGTTAAATAAAATAGAAATTACTCCTCAAAAAGAGAAAATAATTAAAAACAAAAAAATGGATATTTTTCCAACTAGACCAAGAGATAAAGGACAAGCAAGACCAAGACCAAGTTACTCCCAGAATAGAATAAGTAATATTTTTTATGAAAAATATTAAATAAAAAGACAAAAGAAGAAAACAATCAACAATTAGAAGAAATAATAGATACAGATAAAGATATACAAATCATCCAACAAAATCAATTAAATTTACTGAATCCAAAAGTCTTATATAAGAAAAACACAAAATCCCAACTATATAGACATTATAGAGAAGAACAATTATCAGTATTAGGAAATTTTTTTTTATCTTTACCAGTCATAAACTCTGAATCTGTGAAAGAAATAAAACATGTTAAAAAAGATTTAATGCATATGGATTAATAGTTATAGGACTTAAAGGATTATCTAGAAAAAATTTAGAACCAAAGACATTAATTACAATATATGATAATAGATGGTCAAACATAAAAAAAGACAATTATAGGATTAACAGAAGTAGATATGACTAATAATGGAGGAATTTTTTATATAAGTCCAGATTTTATGATGAATTTAAATGAATTCGGAACCCAAATAAGAATAGAAACACAAACTAAAGGATATGATGAAATGCATAGTGGAAAAAATTTATTAATGTGTATAAGATTTTTAGGAAAAATGACAGATAATAGTAACACTAGATTTAAATTACAAATAAACAACTTAGTAGAAGTAATGGGAAACAAAAGGATAAAATTAATAAAACCTATAAAAATAAATCCTGAAGAATATGGAGGATTAGAATGGAAATTAGAAGATTTCAAAGAAAAAGAAGCTTTAATACCAGACACTCATTTAATATATACAAATTCCAAAGGAGAACCCTCAATTAGATTTACAGATTATAATTACGAAGCTCAAAAAGACTTTGAAGAAGAAATACTGTTAGAAGGGATGAGTATAGAAATAATATTAGAAGAAAATTTTGCAGTAGATTTGGTTATAGAAAAATCTAAAGAGATAAGTAAAAATAATAAGAATAGATTATTTACTTGCAAAGGATGTAAATTAAAAGACTTAAATATAGAACAAACAATATCTCATTTTAAAATATGTGAACAAAAAAACGATAATAAAGGATATGGATTAGAAAAAACTTTACAAGATAAATTAGAAAATGCTAATAATATAATGACAGAAATACAAGAAAATGATAGTGAAATATCTGAGTTAGAATCTATATTAAGTCAAAAAGAATTAATGGAAACAACAAGTTCTAGTAGTCCATTCAAGAGAACAAATGAACAAGGTTATACTGCAGATAATAGTATAGGAAATATACTACGTAGAAGAGTACATAGACAATGAGATACTCCAATAACAGAAGTTAAACCTATGGGAAAAAGAATGCCTATAGAAGAACCAATAATACTCCAAGAAGGAGGAAGCAAAGGAAAAAATTTAAATATAGCGGCACATGACCCACAAAGATTGAATTCAGTAATAGACTTATGGAAAGGAATAGTAGTAGCAGATTTCATAAAAAATTATACCGAAACTGATGCCGAAATAATGTATAAATACATAGAAACATTCCTAGGAGAATCAACCAAAGCTCTATGGGAAGCTTATATAGTAGAATTCCCATCAGAATTTCAGTACTTAGTATCATTAGGACCAAACCCATATAATTTTACAAATAAAATACATACATTAATAACCGGAGAAGACCCAAATAGTGGATTAGTAGCTTTACAACGAAATGCAGTAATAAAATTAGAACAATTAAGTATAAGTAACTGGTATTATATAAAGAAATTCTTAAATGATTATTTCTATTACTGTACAATTAGCGGAAATGCCTTTGATCAAGATATAGGTAAAAAGTTATTTAACAAACCACCAGGACCTTTAGGAAGAGAAATAGAAGAAAGATGGACTAAAAGAGAAGGAGTAGCACAAAACCCTCAAGCAAAATGGTCAATAGGACATAGAATACAACATATAATGGAAATATTACAAGAAAAAATGTACTAATTTACAAATACAATAACAGTTAAAGCAAAATGAAATGAATTTCTGCAATGACATAATATATACAACCCAAAATTATGATAAAAAATCAATATAAAAAGAAAAAATATAAAAAATACAACCCATAGAACAATAAGAGATATAATAAAAAAGGATATTTTCTTAGAAAATCTTCAGCAAGAAAATCATATTTAAATAGGGACAGACATGTTAGAAAATATAGAACATATAGAAATTAGAAAATAAGTTAGAATGTTTTACATGTGGAAGTATGGAACATTTAGCAAATACTTGTCCTAAAAGATATAATGCAAAGACTAGAAATGTTTAATTAGTGGAAGAATTTAACAAAGCATTATTAAATGTAGATGAATACATGTCAGATAAGCATTTATTCTATAGTAAGCATTGATATAGATGAGAATAACAAATAAGAAGATTCTTCTAATTTAGAAGGAGAAGAATTAATTAATGAAATAGGAATAGAAAATATAAATATAGATGACCTAAAAATTAATTTATGAATACAATAGAATGTGAACATAATTTTGAAAAGGATACAGAATTAGAGAGTAATCCATGTAATTGGTTTAAATGGTATCCAAGTAAATATAAAAGAGCTAAATGTAATAAATGATTTATAGAAGGATGTATAAGTTGTATAGAAATAAAATTAGGAATAATAACTCAGAAAAGGAAAGAGGTACATACAAATGAACCTCTAATAAATTTAAAAATATTAGTATTTGAAGCAAACGTTAAAGAATTAGAAGAAAGATAGTAAGATTAGAGAAACGAAAAAATGTTGAACAAGAACTATCACTGATAATCAAGAATTAATGAATGAAGAATCAAATACTTTAATATGTAACGAAGATAAAAATATAAATACTGTTAAAATATTAGCAAAACTCCAAATCGGAAAATATGAAATAGAGACTTTAGCATTAATAGATTCAGGATGCACCGAAAGTATTTTAAATAAAAAAATTATACCTCCAGAATTAATAAAAACTTTAGAAAAACCACTTGCAGCTATGCAAATGGATGGAACACATAATATATATAGATACTATATAGATAAAGCTCAAATAAGTTTTTTAAATACTTGTTCAAAATTCTATAAACCTACCTATAAGATGGATAAAATATGAGTACGAGATTTAGATATAGGAGTAGATTTTGTGTTAGGACTAGATTTCATACTATACAATAAAGGAGGAACCTTAATAACAAAAGACGGGATACTTTTTATGAAAAACATTACTTATCCTTCTGTCTTAACTGATAAAATTAATACTAAAGTAAGACATGAAGAAAAATGTTGCGAAAATTGTGAAAATAACATACAATGTACGAAAATGGAATGCAATACCTTATATGAGAATATACAAGAAATAGATAGAGAAGATGCGATAGTCAATAAAAACTATGTTCTAAAAGAAATGGAAACAGAGTTATATAATTTCAAGACAGGATTTCAAAAAATAGGACAAATAAAAAAGCAACAAGATCTAGATAATATAGTAAAAATTTAAGATCAAATAGAAATAATAGGAGAAAAGCCTCTAAAGTATTGGGAAAATAATCATGAAGTATGTAAGTTAGATATAATAAACACAGAATATGTTATAAAAACAGCCTCAATAGAAGCTACAAATCAAGATCTAGAAGATTTTAGAATACAAATTAAAGAACTATTAGAATTAGGAGTAATAAGGAGATCTACTTCAAAACATAGATCTGCAGCATTTATTGTAACGACCTGTTTAATCGTTTTGAGCAGCAGATTTTTAATTCTGGAAAAACTGGCGGGGACTACGGGTGTCACGACGGACCGTCGTGGTCACGACGGCCCGTCGAGGAAGTTCGTTCCATGACACTTAGAATTCTTCAATTTGGATATTAAAATCGACTCTCTGTAAATTGTGACGGACCTGCAGGACGTGCCGTCACATCCACGACGAACCGTCGTGAGTTTCCGTTGCAAAACACTTCAACTTTTGAGAATTTGGTACAAGAAACGAGTTTCTGACCGTCATGACGGAGGTGCAGGACGGACCGTCACAGGGCTGACGGGCCGTCACAGCCCACCTGGAATCTGGGGAGGTTGCGACGACCACCGTGACGGACCGTCGCAGGCACGACGGCCCGTCACGGTCACGCAGATCCCAGTCAGAATAGGATTCCTCTACAACGTTTTAAGGGTCGTTTTGGACTATTCTTTCCTTAATTATTAAAAGATTGAGGGTTAATATTAATAAGTCTAATTACTTGGGGGTTAAAAGAGGTAACCTTAAGTTAATTGGGGGGTTTTATTGTCCTCTTTTATTCTTAATTTATATTAATGGGTAAAGGAAAGAGGGTTGGAATAAAACAAAACAAAAGAAAGAGAGAGGGAGATTGATCGATTGAGAGAGAGAGTCGAACAAGGGAAAAAGGATAACAAAGCTTGGGAGATTTCTTGTTGATTTCAATTCTTCGGTGGAGGTAGGTAGGTTTATATTATTTACGATATTCGTAGTGAACTCTTAATAGTGAATATTATGTGTTGATAGTATTGTAAACCCTGCTATGTGCTTAATTGTATGCTTGCATGATTATGATTATGAAATTGTGATGATTAACAAAGCATGATGAAGCTATTGAATCCCAAATCTTGAAAGAACCCTAATTCGCTTGATATATTATATAATAAGATTGATGATGCCTTAGTATGAAAGAAGGCTTGATAAATTATATAATGAGAATGATGATGCCTTAGTGTAAAAGAAGGCTTGATGAATTAGGGGATCGGGTGCCACGTTCCGTACCAGGATAGAATGAATATGAGGATCGGAGTGTCACGTTCCGACACCAGGATAGAATGAATATGAGGATCGGGTGCCACGTTCCGGTACCAGGATAGAATGAATATGGATCGGAGTGTCACATTCCGACACCAGGATAGAATATGGATCGGGTGCCACGTTCCTGTACCAGGATAGAATGAATATGAGGATCGGAGTGTCACGTTCCGACACCAGGATAGAATATGAGGATCGGAGTGCCACGTTCCGGCACTAGGATAGAATTAGAGGAGCGGAGTGTCACGTACCGACACAAGAGGAAGAAAGATAATGAATCTTTAAAGATAATGAATATACTTAATCTAATGAACTTAATTCCCAAATGAGTATGGTATGGGGCTTGAGTCCTCATGTGTGAACTCGGTTGTGTTTATTGACGAATTAAAATTTGTTATTGCTACATGTTGAGTATTGTAGTTGATTTACATTATTATTGATATATACTGTTCCCTATTTCGAGTTAGCGATGATATCTACTCAGTACGTGTGGTTGTACTGACCCCCTACTTTATGTTTTCTTCTTGTTATTTGTGTAATGCAGCAAACGTTCCATCAACTTCAACTCAACAGTAGATCTAGCCAGTCTTCACTACCTTCGGAAATTCAGGGTGAGCTAACGCGTCTAGCTTGGACTGGGTCTTCTTCTTCAAGTCTTGATGCCTTGAACTTCCGGCATGGACTAGCTTTTAGTTATTTTGTTCTTACACATTTTAGTTTAGTAATTTGAGAATAGATGTTCTTGTGATAATGACTTCCAGATTTTGGGGATAATAATAATAGTTTTGAATTGTTTTTATTAATGAGTTTAAGTCTTCCGCATTACTTTTGATGATATTGTATTAAAATATTAAGGTTTAGATGGGTTGGTTTGCTCACATAGGAGGGTGAATGTGGGTGCCAGTCGCGTCCCCGATTTGGGTCGTGACAAACTTGGTATCAGAGTATTAGGTTCATTGGTCTCATCACACAAGAACAGGTCTAGTAGAGTCTTATGGAACGGTAGGGGGACGCCTTTACTTTTCTTTAAGAGGCTATAAGACTTTAGGAAAATTCCGTTCTTTCATTCTTTCTTTCGTGCTACTACTTGATTCCAATTGGTATCTAGGTGATACAAATTGGTATCTGACCATCTTCACTCTATTTCGCAGATGGTTAGAACTAGAGCAACGACCGCACCAGCAGCAACAACGGAAAGACAAGAAACGACTGAGCCAGCCACTGAGGCTGTGGCTCGAGGAAGAACAGCGGCAAGAGGCCGTGGTAGTGGTCGTGGGAGGACGTCCTCTAGAGGAAGAGGACGAGCACCTAGCCCATCTGATGCTAGGGCAGTGACTCCTCCACCGACCGAGGAGGTGAGAAGAGAGGGTTAGGAAGGGGAGAATGAACAAGGGCAGAATGAGGAATTGCCACCCCAACCTACCCCAGAGATGATCAACCAGGTACTTGCTTATCTTAGCGGGTTATCCGATCAGGGTCAGGCTCCTCCAGTGGTTTCTGCACCAACACCTCCGGTTTCAGAGATACGACATGCGGCTACTATGGCTCCCCGCATGGATGCATCATTGGGAATAGGCACATTTCCACGACTGACTACTAGGCCTATTATGACAAATGATCAGCATGAACTTTTCAGTAAGTTCTTGAAATTGAAACCTCCAGTCTTCAAGGGTGCAGAATCTGAAGATGCTTATGATTTTCTGGTTGATTGTCATGAGCTACTACACAAGATGGGGATAGTAGAACGGTTTGGCGTTGAGTTCGTAAGCTATCAATTTCAATGGAATGCCAAAATGTGGTGGCGATCACATGTTGAGTGTCAACCAACAGAGGCACCACAAATGACTTGGGAATCATTCTCTAACCCTGTTTATGGAGAAGTATATCCCAAGGACTTTGAGAGATAGAAAAAGGGACGAGTTCTTGAGTCTAGAGCAAGGGAGGATGACAGTTAACGCGTATGAGGCTAAATTTCGCGCACTATCCAGATATGCCACCCAACTTTGTTTCAGTCCACAAGAACGGATCCGCCGTTTCGTGAAGGGGTTGAGGTCAGAGTTGCGGATTTCAGCCTTACAGGTAGCGGCTACGGCAACATCCTTCCAAGAGGTGGTAGACTTTGTCATAGAGGTGGAAGGAGTGAAACCAGATGACTTCACCACGACATCGACATCAAAGAGGTTTCGAAGGGGAGGTGAGTTTAATAGTTCTTACTCTAGAGGACAGAGCTCCGGTGGTCACTCAGTTCGACCAATTCAGTCTTCACTACAGTCTGTAGTAAGGGGTCCACCTCAGAACGGTCAACACTTCTCTGAGAGGCCGATGCGTGAACCCAGAGAATGTTATGGATGTGGAGAGATTGGACACATTAAGAGGTATTGTCCAAACCAGAGTTACAGAACCCCACTAGCTAGAGGTAAGGGTGGTAATGGTAGAGGTCGCTATTCTGGAGGGCACGGTGGCCGAGGTAATGGTGGTCACCAAAACGGCAGAGGTGAAGGGCAAACTAGAGCCACTACTACGCAACATGGTAGGGGCAACGGACAGACAAATAATGGGGCCCATTGTTACGTTTTCCCTGGGAGGTCTGAAGCGGAGGCGTCTGATGCTGTTATCACAGGTAATCTTTTGGTTTGTGATTGCATGGCTTCCGTATTGTTTGATCCTGGATCTACATTTTCATATGTATCTTCATCATTTGATAATGGTCTAAATCTATGTTGTGAACTACTTGATATGCCTATTCGTGTTTCTACTCCGGTGGGTGAGTCTGTAGTAGTTGAAAAGGTATATAGGTCTTGTTTGGTGAATTTTGTGGGGAGCAACACTTATGTAGATTTGGTCATCTTAGAAATGGGTGACTTTGATGTAATTCTGGGTATGACTTGGCTTTCTCCGAATTTTGCGATTTTGGATTGTAATGCTAAAACTGTGACATTAGCCAAGCCTGGGGCAGATCCGTTAGTGTGGGAGGGCGACTACACTTCCAATCCGGTGCGTATTATCTCCTTTCTTCGTGCTAAGAAAATTGTGAGTAAAGGGTGTTTAGCTTTCTTGGCACATCTCAAGGATGACACTGCTCAAGTACCTTCGATTGAGTCAGTTTCGGTAGTCCGTGAGTTTTTGGATGTGTTCCCTGCAGATCTTCCTGGTATGCCACCAGATAGGGATATAGACTTCCGCATTGATTTGGAACCAGGTACTCGCCCCATTTCTATACCCCCTTATAGAATGGCTCCCGCAGAGTTAAGAGAGTTAAATGCACAACTTCAAGAGTTGTTGAGCAAAGGCTTCATTATACCAAGTGCACCTCCTTGCTCCGGTCTTGTTTGTAAAGAAGAAGGATGGGAGTTTCCGAATGTGCATAGATTACCGACAGTTGAACAAAGTAACTATTAAGAACAAGTACCCCATTCCTCGCATTGATGACTTGTTCGATCAGTTACAAGGTGCTTGTGTCTTCTCGAAAATTGACTTGAGGTCCGGTTATCACCAATTGAAAATACGAGAAACGGATGTGCCAAAGACTGCCTTTCGAACTAGGTATGGGCATTATGAATTTGTGGTAATGTCTTTTGGTCTTACAAATGCCCCTGCTGCTTTCATGAGCTTGATGAATGGGATTTTTAAGCCATATTTGGACCTCTTTGTGATCGTATTTATAGCTGATATATTGGTATACTCTAAAAGTAAGAAGGAACATGAGGAGAATTTGAGAATGGTGTTAGAGTTGTTGAGGAAGAAAAAGCTTTATGCGAAATTCTCCAAGTGTGAGTTTTGGCTAGATTCAGTGTCCTTCCTGGGGCACCTGGTTTCTAAGGATGGAGTGATGGTGGATCCATCTAAGATTGAGACAGTGACGAATTGGGTAAGACCCACTAATGTGTCAGAAATACGGAGTTTTGTTGGGTTAGCTAGCTACTACCGCCGATTTGTCAAGGGATTCTCTTCTATTGCTTCCAAATTGACGAACTTGACTAAGCAGAATGTTCCATTTGTATGGTCGGATGAGTGTGAGGAAAGCTTTCAGAAACTCAAGACTTTGTTGACTACCGTACCAATTCTTACCTTGCCGGTAGAGGGTAAGAACTTCATCGTTTATTGTGATGCATCCTATTCTGGGTTGGGTGCAGTGCTAATGCAAGAGAAGAATGTGATTGCTTATGCTTCGAGGCAATTAAAGGTGCATGAACGTAACTATCCGACCCACGATTTGGAGTTGGCCGCGGTAGTATTTGCACTAAAGCAATGGAGACATTATTTATATGGGGTTAAGTGTGAGGTCTATACGGACCATCGTAGCCTACAGTTTGTCTTTACTCAGAAAGATTTGAATTTCAGATAGAGGTACGCAGTTTACTTCTAAGTTTTGGAGGACACTAAATGCTGAATTAGGTACTAGATTGGACCTCAGTACTGCATTTCATCCTCAGACCGATGGTCAGTCTAAGCGAACGATTCAAGTGCTGGAGGATATGCTTCGTGCATGTATGATAGAGTTTGGTGGCCATTGGGATAGCTTTTTACCTTTGGCGGAGTTCTCATACAATAATACCTATCACTCCAGTATTGATATGGCTCCATTTGAAGCCTTGTATGGGAGGAGGTGTAGATCTCCCATTGGTTGGTTTGATGCCTTTGAAGTTAGACCTTGGGGGACTGATTTGTTGAGAGATTCTCTGGAGAAGGTGAAAGCTATTCAAGAAAAGCTTCTGGCGGCGCAAAGTAGACAAAAGGAGTATGCAGACCGAAAGGTTAGAGACTTGGAGTTCATGGAAGGTGAACAAGTCTTGTTGAAGGTTTCACCCATGAAAGGGGTGATGCGGTTCGGAAAAAGGGGTAAGTTAAGTCCAAAGTATATTGGACCATTTGAAGTGCTTAAGCGAATAGGGGAGGTGGCTTATGAATTAGCCTTGCCCCCAGGGCTGTCCGGAGTGCATCCGGTGTTTCATGTATCCATGTTGAAGAGATACCACGGAGATGGAAACTACATTATCCGTTGGGATTCAGTTTTGTTGGATGAGAACTTGACTTATGAAGAGGAACCGGTTGCTATTTTATATAGAGAGGTTCGCAAGTTGAGGTCGAGAGAGATTGCATCCATCAAAGTTCAATGGAAGAATCGACCGGTTGAAGAAGCTACTTGGGAGAAGGAGGCAGATATGCAAGAAAAATATCCACATCTGTTTACAGATTCAGGTACTCCTTTTCGCCATTGTTTTTCTTCTTTTGATCGTTCGGGGACGAACTATGGGTAAATTGGTATCTATTGTATCGACCTGTTTAGTCGTTTTGAGCAGCAGATTTTTAATTCTGGAAAAACTGGCGGGGACGACGGGTGTCACGACGGACCGTCGTGGTCACGACGGCCCGTCGAGGAAGTTCGTTCCATGACACTTAGAATTCTTCAATTTGGATATTAAAATCGGCTCTCTGTAAATTGTGACGGACCTGCAGGACGTGCCGTCACATCCACGACGAACCGTTGTGAGTTTTCCGTTGCAAAACACTTCAACTTTGAGAATTTGGTACAAGAAACGAGTTTCTGACCATCATGACGGAGGTGCAGGACGGACCGTCACAGGGCTGACGGGCCGTCACAGCCCACCTGGAATCTGGGGAGGTTGCGACGACCACCGTGACGGACCGGCGCAGGCACGACGGCCCGTCACAGGTCACGCAGATCCCAGTCAGAATAGGATTCCTCTAAACGTTTTAAGGGTCGTTTTGGACTATTCTTTCCTTAATTATAAAGATTGAGGGTTAATATTAATAAGTCTAATTACTTGGGGGTTAAAAGAGGTAACCTTAAGTTAATTGGGGGGTTTTATTGTCCTCTTTTATTCTTAATTATATGATAATTAGGGTAAAGGAAAGAGGGTTGGAATAAAACAAAACAAAAGAAAGAGAGAGGGAGATTGATCGATTGAGAGAGAGAGTCGAACAAGGGAAAAAGGATAACAAAGCTTGGGAGATTTCTTGTTGATTTCAATTCTTCGGTGGAGGTAGGTTATGGTTTATATTACGATATTCGTAGTGAACTCTTAATAGTGAATATTATGTGTTGATAGTATTGTAAACCCTGCTATGTGCTTAAATTGTATGCTTGCATGATTATGATTATGAAATTGTGATGAATTAACAAAGCATGATGAAGCTATTGAATCCCAAATCTTGAAAGAACCCTAATTCGCTTGATATATTATATAATAAGATTGATGATGCCTTAGTATGAAAGAAGGCTTGATAAATTATATAATGAGAATGATGATGCCTTAGTGTAAAAGAAGGCTTGATGAATTAGGGGATCGGGTGCCACGTTCCGGTACCAGGATAGAATGAATATGAGGATCGGAGTGTCACGTTCCGACACCAGGATAGAATGAATATGGGGATCGGGTGCCACGTTCCGGTACCAGGATAGAATGAATATGAGGATCGGAGTGTCACGTTCCGACACCAGGATAGAATATGGATCGGGTGCCACGTTCCGGTACCAGGATAGAATGAATATGAGGATCGGAGTGTCACGTTCCGACACCAGGATAGAATATGAGGATCGGAGTGCCACGTTCCGGCACCAAGATAGAATTAGAGGAGCGGAGTGTCACGTACCGACACAAGAGGAAGAAAGATAATGAATCTTGAAAGATAATGAATATACTCAATCTAATGAACTTAATTCCCAAATGAGTATGGTATTGGGGCTTGAGTCCTCATGTGTGAACTCGGTTGTGTTTATTGACGAATTAAAATTTGTTATTGCTACATGTTGAGTATTGTAGTTGATTTACATTATTATTGATATATACTGTTCCCTATTTCGAGTTAGCCGATGATATCTACTCAGTACGTGTGGTTGTACTGACCCCCTACTTTATGTTTTCTTCTTGTTATTTGTGTAATGCAGCAAACGTTCCGTCAACTTCAACTCAACAGTAGATCTAGCCAGTCTTCACTACCTTCGGAAATTCAGGGTGAGCTAACGCGTCTAGCTTGGACTGGGTCTTCTTCTTCAAGTCTTGATGCCTTGAACTTCCGGCATGGACTAGCTTTTAGTTATTTTTGTTCTTAGACATTTTAGTTTAGTAATTTGAGAATAGATGTTCTTGTGATGATGACTTCCAGATTTTGGGGATAATAATAATAGTTTTGAATTGTTTTTATTAATGAGTTTAAGTCTTCCGCATTACTTTTGATGATATTGTATCAAAATGTTAAGGTTTAGATGGGTTGGTTCGCTCACATAGGAGGGTGAATGTGGGTGCCAGTCGCGTCCCCGATTTGGGTCGTGACATTTATGGTTAGAAATCATAGTGAAATAGTTAGCGGAAAAGCCAGAATGGTGATAAATTACAAAAGACTAAATGACAATACTAGAACAGACGGTTATAAATTACCTGATAAAATAGAGTTAATAAATAGAATTCAAGGAAAAACAAATTTTAGTAAATCTGATTGTAAATCAGGATACTGGCAAATAAAAATGCATACAGATAGCATAGAATGAACAGCTTTTACCTGTCCTGAAGGACATTTTGAATGGTTAGTTATGCCATTTGGGTTAAAAATGCACCTCCAATCTTCCAAAGAAAAATGGATAAAATATTTGGAGAATATAAAAAAATTGTTTTAATATATGTAGATGATATTTTAGTATTTAGTAAAGATATAAAAGAACACTTAGGACATTTACAAAAGGTTTTTAGGTTATTTGTTAATAATGGAATAATAATTAGTAAAAAGAAAATAGAATTATGCAAAAACTATATAAACTTTTTACGAATTACTTTAGGAGAAGGAAAAGTTAATTATGCAAAAATTCTTAGGAATAATTTAAATAATTTAAAAGATTTGCAAAAATTCTTAGGAATAATCAATTATGCAAGACCATTTATTAAAGATCTAGGAAAAATAGCTGGGCGATTATACTCTAAGACATGAACTAAGGTACAAAGAAACTTTAATATTGAAGACATAAAATTAGTACAAAAAATAAAAGAAAAAATAAAAAATATTTCCGATCTTAATATGCCATTAAAATCAAACTATTTAATAATAGAGACAGATGGGAGTTTTGATGGATGGGGTGCGGTATTAAAATCAAGACCACATAAATACAGTTCTAAACAAGAAGAAAAAATATGTGTATATATATATATGTATGTATGTACATATATACATACATACATACATATATATATACATACATACATATATATATATGTGTGTGTGTTTGTGTGTGTGTGTGTGTGTGTTTGTGTGTGTGTGTGTGTGTGTGTGTGTGTGTGTGTGTGTATGTATGTATGTATGTATGTACGTGTAAATTTTATACAACAATAACAAAAACAAAATACTCAATCTAATATTACAAGGCAGTACGTACGACTAACCTTATGAAAGGAGAGAGGTTATTTAGTAATCTATGACATTGCAAAGTATAGTTAATATCAGTTAGCCCCTTGCTAAAAAGTGGATATTTTAAACTGTAAACTTTTACCATAAGAGTGACATTTTATCCATTAACGAGCTAAAAGAATGATTTGCCCTACCGTATTTATTTTACTACCTAGTTGATTGATTAGTATTTAATAAAAATAGGTTCAATCATAAAAGGTATTACTTGAAAGAGGTTAAAAACAGTTATCCCAAACTATATTAGTGCATGATTAATATTTCATGAAAATAAGCGAAATCGTTTATTATATCACTTAAAACAAGTAAAAAGTTTTTAGCCCATTCTATTTCACAGTTAATTGTATTACGTGAAAAAAGTAAAAAAGTGGTTATCTTGTTCTATTTTTCTATGTAGTTTACCCCTCAATATCTCATACAAGAGTCTAAAAAATTTGTATAATTTCGAAGAGCTTTAAAGTGGCTAGCAACCTTCATCTCATTACACAACTGATGGTGTATTAATTTAATGTCATAAAAATTAGGCTAAAAACTATTAAATTCTATAACATAACAGAAGATACAGGTTGGAATGATACCGTTGTTTTAAAAGGCTTATATTCAATCGGATTACTTTCTTCCGCAACTATCTTTTTAAAACACTCAAGATGAGTTTAAAAAATGGGCCCAATTAACGAACTAGGCTCACGCTTTATAGGAGACCATTTGTCCCAGTCAAAAATACGAATGCCCACTACTATTAAAAGAAATAATATATCAAACTGAATTTCAATCAACACGTGTGATAATTGTTTGAGCACATTTGATTCGATCAGTTGACCCCACAAACAAATCCAAATCCCTTTCTCTTTTTTGGTTGTTCTTCAACTTTAATATTCGCTAACGAAAAATTAATATTTTTCTCTCTCGATTTCTTCGGATTTTAATCTTGGGTGATTAGGTGAACTCTATTTCTTTGTAATATTTCTTCCAATTAAAATTTCACCAGGACAACAAAAACAGAGAGAAATGAAACGACTGAATTTTGGAAGGATTTTTTGAAAAGGGTTGTGATTTGAAATGATGAGAAAAAAATAGTTACAAAAAGAGAGGGAAGGGGAATTGAACCGTGAATATCTTAACATGAGTGTAAAGACCCACAAGTACAACCTAAAAGATAGAACATCCTTGTGTCGCCACACGGCAAAAGAGACTTCAAGAAGTCTTATCAAAGACACCCATATCATCCATTGAATAAAAAACATTCTAAAATTAGTAAAATTTATAACTTTCTTCACACAGGAAGAAATCATTCCAAAATCAATATGCAAGTGGAAGACTTCCATTTAAAACACTAAACCTTTACAACCTCTCATTGAACCATCTAAACTTTGGCTTATACAACACCTGGTTCTAAGCCCATACAAAGACATAAAATGAAGACAGAGACATAAAGGAACATGTGGATATTGTCCTTGATTCGATGAGGACTCACCAATACTCCATCTTCAAGCCTTACAAACCTATCCATCCTCCATGGCATATTAATACTTCCAATTACCTATACTTTATTCAAAATGGGAAAAGAATGGGTTAGCAAATTAGATGCACTTAGTATAGGAAGCCATGCAAAAAACATGAAAAGGGGACATTTAGTAAATAACATGCTTTTTGTGAATTTTGATTAAAACATCATACTATAAGCATAAGAACAACATTTAACAACTTAGAAACATATAAGGAATCATTTAAGCAATTTGTCACATTTTTAAGAACACGTTCCAGGGAACTACTTCATTGTACAGTGAACTCCTTCACTGTTAGAGTGAAGTTCCTTAATGGCACCTTAGACACTAAACATGTAATTCCCTCACTAAAAGTTATTCTAAGACTCACTTAAGTAAGACAAATAGATACCACTCAGACACCCTCTCTAGGTACACCTAAATGATCCTTAAGACCACCTATAATGAGGTACATGCACTTACAACACATCAAGCACATGAAAATGAGATCCTCCTATGGAAGGTGATTCTAAGGTCCACTTGAGTGAGTTGTGAAGCATCTTCTCATACAATCCCTACAAATACACTTAATATATCCTTTGGATTACCTAGGATACGATCTTTCTGACTTGATACAACAACATACAAATAACATGACATTCTCCCCTACTAAGGTTATCAAAAGATTTACTCAAGTAAATCAAGACGATAACGTCTATGATTGACCTCTTCAAGATTACCTAATTAATCCTTAAGATTACCTAAGTTTGGATCACCTCTACGTTTTATCTAAAGATTTCAGGAAAAATAATATTTTATAAGTTTTTTACTTTGTGAAGAGTCCCCACTTAATTTATAAAAAAAAATCAAGAAAACTTAGTTTTTAAAAGACTTAAATAGAAAAATGATTTTGAAAACTTTAAAGGGGTTCGGGGATCCTATTTATATTTTAGGAAGGTCTTACGGCACCTAAAATATTCACTAACTCGTGATTATCCAACAACTAAACTTGTTTGGCTAAAAATTTAACTTAATCTTTGAGTTAAAAATTTAGTATTTGTTTAAAAATGGAACACTACACTATACTTGAAGTTAAAATAATTAACTCGCGAAATTTATTTGAGTCATTTTTAAGTCTATTAATAGGTAGATAAATTATTTTAAATAGTTAAATATAGTGGTGTATTGCGGGGATTTAATGTTTCTAACTTTAAAACTACTGACAAATAAAAGAAAATAACGAAAATGAGAGAGAGAGAGAGAGAGAGAGAGAAAGAGAGAGAATTGCGTCCAAATCTGGGTTATCTGTCCGCCTGGACCGGTATTTGGACCCATTTTATTTTGGGTTTTCATGACCATTTGATTTGTACCTTTCCTAAACTAACAAAACAATAATAAATAATAAACTAAAAAAATGATAGGGGCTAAGGCCCAAAACAACAAAATACAAATTTTTGGCAAAATAAAATTTAGGCTTTTGTGGCCTTATTGCTTCAACATTTTCCACTTCAAATTCCTTCACTTGAATGCATGTACATCGGTTTCACTGGGTGACTCGATAAAGGGAGTTGAGACTTTATGGCACTCTCTCGAAATGCGAAGGGAGGAAAGTGTCACGACCCGAAATGGGTGTGATGGCACTCGTCTTATCCCACCAAGACAAGTCATCCTAAAACCCAATATCTAAAAAAGTGCATAAGTAAATGACAATCCAACAACAATTTCTATAAAAAAAAAACCAAGTCATATTAATTCAATCCCCAAAACCAAGTTGTCATGTGCACAAGCCTCTAATGTAAAAATTAGAACTGAAACAAAATAGAAGTCGAAATGAAGTTGTCTTTCAAGTAAAAACAAAGTCATAAACTGGAGTAGGAAAGTTCGCTGAGATGACAAGCAGCTACCTCACAATCCTCCACAAGATGCCTCGGAAACGAAGAGAATGGAAGGTATCACAAAAATTCGGGCTCGTAACCTACAAAAATTTGTAGAAGCAAGGGGTGAGTACCAAACCACGCGGTACCCAACAAGCAAACCTCTAAACACAAGTTAAGTGAACAAAATACGGGTAATCCTTACACCCTATCTAAACCTCCACGCTACAGCCTAACA
Source organism: Solanum peruvianum (assembly GCA_027705065.1). Taxonomy (NCBI): domain Eukaryota; kingdom Viridiplantae; phylum Streptophyta; class Magnoliopsida; order Solanales; family Solanaceae; genus Solanum; species Solanum peruvianum. Next base: position 13,107,367 of record JAKWJD010001762.1, on the reverse strand, counting down.
GTTTACCAAACACACCACTCAATAACCACACTGTATCAGTTTACACATTCTCAATAACAACTCAATATTCAACAATCACAAACATCACAGAGAAACAATCACAAGATCAGCAAAACACATGTTCAAGTTCATCAATATTAAAATGTGCAATGCCATGAGATGCAATGTCAAATATCGTCATGCATGTCTTTCTTGACGATACGCACCCGCTGTCTCTCAATCCGGGACCCATGGGGGACATATCTGTCCATGCATCTGTCGCGGTGCATGACACGACCCTCGATAAAAGTAACCTTCACGGCGCGCGATACGTCCTCGAAATCTTATATCAATCGCGGCGCGCGATGCGACCCTCGAAATGATACATCCTTATACCACAATCATGTCTCAAATACAATGCAATTGACATGCTCAAATGAAAATGAGGAGATAACCATTTTGATAACAAAACACAATTTACAACAAGGAATACAACACTAACAAATAAGCAACAAGTCTCCAAATTGTTCTCAACACCACACAAGGAAATACACGAATTTCATACGCTTAACAAGAGTTTAGAAATCCACTTGCCTTAGCCAATCGAATAATACGCAATTCCCCCGTCCATCGATTGATCACGCGAGTACGCATCCAGTCAGCGCATAGCGAATGAAAAAAGCGTTCATCCTGGATTCTCTTCCTCAAGAAAAATGTCTATCAATTGATCCCTACGGTCAAAGTCTCCACTTTTCACGCCCCTCTACTACTCTTGGACTTGAGCCTTCCCTTTCCGTTGAGCTTCTGAACCAATGGAATCTATTCAAGTACATATTCACAACAAGGTTTCAGAATCACACTTTTATGTGTTTAACCTTGACCTAGAAATACACTCCAAATTTATAATCAAGTTTGTAATTCTTGATGTCAATTAAAATTTACACTATCATAGTTTTCAAGTTTCAAGTTTAGAATTGCATCCCAAATTTTTCTAACGTCATAATTTAAATGGTACTCACAAAATTTTATTCATCTAGTATTTAAATTACATACCAATATATAAAAACTTGAACCATAATATTATAACTAATATTCTGAAATTTACGCCTAATGATGCCATTAACGTATTCTGCACTATATATATATATATATTTTATTTTTTTCTTTTCAACCCACTAATGATTGTCTCATTATGAACCAATCATTGACCCACTAATGATTGGCTCATCATGAACCAATCATTGATCCATGATTCAAATGGTTTTTTTTTTACTGTTCACGTGATTTTTCTGTTCATTTTTTTATTTTTTTTTTTTTTTACATTCAATCTACTTTTATTGTTATACACACATACATATATAATTTATTACATACTATTGTTATATGCACACATTTATGTGCAGAAATCAAGAAAATTAAAGGAGAAGAAAACTTACCTAGCAGTTCGTAAGCCGCAGAGAACCCTTCGCCCCTTTTTTTTCCTTATTTTTTTTTTGAATTATTTAAGTACTAAAATTGATAGGTATTACCCACATATTTAATTAAATATAGACTAAAGAGTATAGGGTCTTAAATAAATTATCACTTTAGCCCATAAACTATCGATTAATTAACTCAAGTTAAGCAAATATTCAAAATTTCCAAAAATGACCTTCCGGTTCATTACATTATCCACCACTAAAAATCATGTTCGTCCTCGAACATAGAGTAAAAGTAATTACCTGAAGCTTAAAAAATTTGAGGATATATGACACGCATGTCAGACTCAGTCTCCCAAGTTGCCTCTCCCACTGATCGGTGCTTCCATTGCACCTTCACTGAAGCAATCTCTTTGGTCCTAAGCTTTCGAATTTGCCTATCCAAAATAGCTATAGGCTCCTCCTCAAATGCCAAGTCTGGACCCAACTCCACGGAGTAAAGTGAAAGCACATGAGATTCATTTGGAATATACTTCCGAAGCATAGAGACATGGAAAACAGGATGAAATGCCGACAAACTAGGTGGCAAGGCTAACTTATAGGCCACCTCTCCCACTCGGCTAAAAATCTCAAAAGGTCCAATGAACCTAGGGCTAAGCTTTCCCTTCTTTCCAAACCTCATCACACCCTTCATAGGTGATACTCTGAGCCAAACATGATCACCTTCCATAAACACCAAGGATCTAACTCTCCGGTCTGCATAACTCTTATGTCGACTCTCAGCTGTCAATAATCTATACTGAATCATACGGACTTGCTCCATAGCATCTCTAAGCAAGTCTGTATACAAAGAGTCCATCTCCGCCGAATCAAACCAACCAATCGGAGACCTACACCGTATTCCATACAACGCATCAAATGGGGACATATGGATACTAGAGTGATAACTTTTATTATAGGCAAACTCCGCTAATGGTAAATGTTGATCCCATCTAGCACCAAAATCGATCACACACGCTCGAAGCATATCTTCCAATACCTGAATGGTCCGCTCAGATTGACCATCTGTCTGAGGGTGAAATGCCGTACTCATATCTAACTGGGTACCCAGACCATGTTGTAATACCTTCCAGAAATGAGAAGTAAATAGTGAACCTCGATCTGATATGATAGAAATAGGAACTCCATGTAGTCGAACAATCTGACTAATATATAGCTCGACTAACTTTTCTGCCGTACATTTCACCCGAACCGGAATGAAGTGGGCAGACTTGGTCAGCCTATCAACAACAACCCAAATAGAGACATAACCACCCAGTGTGGTAGGCAAACCCACAAGAAAGTCCATAGTAATCCGCTCCCACTTCCAAGTAGGAATAGGCATCCTCTGAGATACACCCCCGGGCCGCTGGTGCTCACACTTGACCTGCTGGCAAGTCAAACACCTCAAAACAAAGTCTGGAATATCTCTCTTCATCCCACACCACCAAAAATGCTGACTCAGATCATGATACATCTTCGCCGCTCCCGGATGGATGGAATACCTAGAACAATGAGCCTCCTCAAGAATCAATCTAATCAAATCGCCTGTCCTGGGCACACAAATTCTGCCTCCGCTCAGCAATACACCATCAGAATCAAGGACAGCCTCCTTAGCTTCCCCTCTCAATACTTTGTCTCGAATGAGACATAATTTTTCATCATCAAACTGGTGTGCACGGATTTGCTCGACTAAAGAAGATCGAGCCTCAATAAAAGCAATCATCCCATCACTCTCTTCTGAAATCTGCAAGCGGACAAGACTGTTATCTAATATCTGCACATCTGTAGCCAATGGTCTCTCCATAATACTAAGCGCTGCAAGACTCCCCATGCTAGGAGTCTTCCTACTCAGAGCATCGGCCACAACATTGGCCTTTCCTGGATGATACAGAATGGTCACATCATAGTCCTTCAGTAACTCAAGCCATCTCCGTTGCCTCAAGTTCAAATCCCTCTGGCTAAAGATTTACTGAAGACTCTGATGATCAGTGAAGATCTCACAATGCACCCAATACAAATAATGACGCCATAACATAAGTACAAATACCACAGCCGCCAACTCCAAATCATGAGTAGGGTAGTTCTTCTCATGGGATTTCAACTTCCTAGAATCATAAGCAATCACTTTCCCCTTCTGGATCAACACACCACCCAAACCAACTCCTGAAGCATCACAATACACAGTAAAGTCTACACCCTCCTCATGTAGAGTCAACACAGGAGCACAAGTCAACAATGTCTTGAGCTTTTGAAAGCTCTCCTCACACTCATCAGACCACTGAAAACTCACATCATGTCGAGTCAATCTAGTCAATGGAGCTGCAATAGTAGAGAAACTCTGAACAAATCGTCGATAATAGCCTGCTAATCCCACAAAACTCCTAATCTTAGTAGGTGAAGTAGGTCGCGTCCAGCCTTTAACTGCCTCAATCTTGGCCGGATCTACTCTAATACCCTCCTTGGAAACCACGTGTCCCAAGAATGTCACAAAAGTAAGCCAGAACTCACACTTTGAGAACTTGGGATACAATTTCTCTTCTCTCAACATCTGAAGTACAATCCTCAGGTGTCGGACATGGTCCTCCTCTGTCTTAGAGTAAACCAAGATGTCATCGATGAAAACAATCACAAAAGAATCAAGGTATGGTCGAAACACCCCATTCATCAAGTCCATGAATGCTGCAGGAGCATTAGTCAATCCGAAAGACATCACTAGAAACTCATAATGTCCATACCGTGTTCGAAAAGCTGTCTTAGGGATATCTGATGCCCTAATCTTCAACTGATGATACCCAGACCCCAAATCAATTTTAGAGAACAATGATGCTCCCTGTATCTGATCAAATAAGTCATCAATACGCGGAAGAGGATACTTATTCTTCACTGTTACCTTGTTCAACTGTGTGTAATCAATACACAATCTCATTGTCCCATCCTTCTTCTTCACAAACAATACAGGGGCACCCCACGGTGATACACTAGGGCGAATAAAACCCTTACTCAATAAATCCTGCAACTGATCCTTCAATTCTTTCAACTCTCCTGGGGCCATACGATATGGAGTTATAGAAATAGGCTTATTGCCCGGCTCCAAATCAATAGCAAAATCGATATCCATATCGGGAGGAACACCTGGAAGATCAGAAGGATATACATCGGGAAACTCCTGAACCACGGCAACAGAGTCCATGGGAGGTGGTTCAACACTAGTATCCTGAATAAAAGCTAAGTAAGACAAACACCCCCTCTCCACCAATCTCTTAGCACAGATAAAAGAGATGACCTTGCTAGGATAAGAACCACTAACACTCCTCCACTCAACCCTCGGAACACCAAGCATTGCTAAAGTCACAGTCTTAGCATTACAATCAAGGACAGCATGATAAGGATAAAGCCAATCCATACCCAAGATAACATCAAAGTCCACCATCCCCAGAATGATTAAGTCTACCCAAGTGTCATACCCAGCCAAAGAAAAAAGACAGGATCGATACACTCGATCCACCACTAAGGGCTTACCCACGGGTGTAGAAACACGAATAGGTACAGTCATGCTATCACATATCATATCAAATTTAGCAGCAAAATAGGTAGACACATAAGAGAATGTAGAACCTGGATCAAACAACACAGATGCAGGTCGATGGCATACTGGGATGATACCTGTAATAACAGCATTGGAGGTCTCCGCCTCAGGTCTCCCGGGGAAAGCATAGCAGTGGCTCCTCGTCTACCTCCAGCCTGGGTGGTACCTCTACCCCCACTCTGCTGAGCTGCAACACCACTACTAGAAACTCTGTCATCTCTACCTAACTGAACTCTGCCACGACCTCTACCCTGTGGAGATGGTGGTCTAGTCTGGAATGAAGAATTAGGTCGAGGCCCACCAAGACCCTTTTGTGAAGTACACTGCCGCATTAGATGATCGGGATGTCCACAAGTAAAACAAAATCTCTGACCTGGGAACTGTTGTGTGGACCCTGAAAACCCACTATAATTTCCTCGCCCTAAAGGTCGCTGCTGTGAACCGTACGAGCTCTGACCCGGGCTATAATAACCCCTAGATGTCTGGCCACCCTCAAATGTCAGCATAGATGCATGAATAGGTCCCCGTTGCTGAAAAGAACAACTCACTCTCTGTGATCCCCTACCTCCAGATGAGGCACCATGAAACTAGCCTGATATACGGGCCCTTTTAGGGTACCCAAACTCCTCTCTCTCCATCAATTCTGCCTTTTTGGCGGCGCTCACAATGGACTGGAAAGAAGCCCCTCCCTAGATGCCCGTAACACAGCTGACCTGATAGAGAAAGTCAATCCCCTCACAAATCGGCGGATCCTCTCTGTCTCATTTAGAATAATGGACAACACATGCCTAGACAAATGGCAAAAATGCGCCTCATACTCTGTAACCGATAAACCATCCTGTCTCAGACTCTCAAACCTCAAGCGACTCTCCTCTCTCACGCTCCATGGGATAAAACGATCTTGGAATGCACTAGCAAACTGCTCCCAAGTCATTGGAGGAGATCCAACAGGCAAACATCCCGAATAACTCCTCCACCAGTCTCTCGCTGGTCCACGAAGCTGGAGTGTAGCATATCGAACCCCATGTGACTCAGCTAATCCAACCACCTCTAGTAACTCTCGGCAGGTAGTTAGAAACTCTTGAGCGTCCTCGCTCTTCCCACCCTGAAACTGAGGTGGGTCCATCTTTCAAAATCTCTCATACCTACGCTGCTCATCCTCTGTCAGAAAAAACATCGATGCAACTTGACCCCCAACTGCTGGTGCAATATCATTGTGAACCGCGCGATGTACTGGTAGTTGCCCCACCGCATCCTGAACAACTGGAGCTTGTTGCTGCTCTTGGGTCTTAGCCCCCTCTCTAGTACGAGAGTCATGTGGTGTGGTAGTCGCTCCAGCACCCTGAGAAAAGCCCTCTAGCATACTTAACACCCTCAATAGTGTATCCTGAAGCAAAGGTGTGACTACAGGATCTTGAGGAACCTGGTCCTCCCTGCCATCAATCTGAGGTTCTGTAGAGACCTCTCTAGCACGACCTATCACTAGTTCTGCTCCACGGCCACGACCTCTGGCTACTGTCGTACTACTAGCACGACCTCTGGCTCGAGATCTACCCCTACCTCTAGTCGGGGCCTCAACAATTGCCTCAGGAAGTGCGTCCCCTCTACCACCAGTTACATTAGTTCTAGTCCTCGTCATCTGTCAAAAGAGTATACAACAACTCAGTACTAAAGAAGTGACTACGCACGATGAGATAGAATGAACAAAAGGAAGTTTCCTAGTAATCTTTATAGCCTCTCATAGATGAGTACAGACGTCTCCATACTGATCCTTGAGACTCTACATAGACTCGGCTTGTATACACGTGAGACCTATGAACTTGGGGCTCTGATACCATTTTGTCACGACCCGAAATGGGTGTGATGGAACTCGTCTTATTCCACCAAGACAAGTCAGCCTAAAATCCAATATCTAACAAAGTGCAGAAGTAAATGACAATCCAACAACAATTTCTATAAAAGAAAACCAAGTCATATTAATTCAATCCCCAAAACCAGGTTGTCACGTGCACAAGCCTCTAATGTAAAAATTAGAATTGAAACAAAATAGAAGTCTAAATGATGTTGTCTTTCAAGTAAAAACAAAGTCATAAACTGGAGTAGGAAAGTTCACTGAGATGACAAGCAGCTACCTCACAATCCTCCACAAGATGCCTCGGAAACGAAGAGAATGGAAGGTATCACAAAAATTCGGGCTCGTAACCTACAAAAATTTGTAGAAGCAAGGGGTGAGTACCAAACCACGTGGTACCCAACAAGCAAACCTCTAAACACAAGTTAAGTGAACAAAATACGGGTACTCCTTACACCCTATCTAAACCTCCACGCTAACTGTTTACCAAACACACCACTCAATAACCACACTCTATCAGTTTACACATTCTCAATAACAACTCAATATTCAACAATCACAAACTTCACAGAGAAACAATCACAAGATCAGCAAAACACATGTTCAAGTTCATCAATAATAAAATGTGCAATGCCATGAGATGCAATGTCAAATATCGTGATGCATGTCTTTCTTGACGATACACACCTGTCTCTCAGTCCGGGACCCATGGGGGACATATCTATCCATGCATCTATCGCGGCGCACGACACGACCCTCGATAATAGTAACCTTCGCGGCGCGCGATACGTCCCTCGAAATGTAATATCCATCGCGGCGCGCGATACGACCCTCAAAATGATACATCCTTATACCACAATCATGTCTCAGATACAATGCAATTTACATGCTCAAATGAAAATGATAAGATAACCATTTTTATAACAAAACACAATGTACAGCAAGGAATACAACACTAACAAATAAGCAACAAGTCTCCAAATCGTTCTCAAAACCACACAAGGAAATACATGAATTTCATACGCTTAACAAGAGTTTAGAAATCCACTTGCCTTAGCCAATCGAATAATTACTCTTGGACTTGAGCCTTCCCTTTCCGTTGAGCTTCTGAACCAATGGAATCTATTCAAGTACATATTCACAACAAGGTTTCAGAACTAACAACACTCACACTTTTATGTGTTTAACCTTGACCTAAAAATACACTCCAAATTTATAATCAAGTTTGTAGTTCTTGATGTCAATTAAAATTTACACTATCATAGTTTTCAAGTTTCAAGTTTAGAATTGCATCCCAAATTTTTCCAACATCATAATTTAAATGGTACTCACAAAATTTTATTCATCTAGTATTTAAATTCCATACCAATATATCAAAACTTGAACCATAATATAATAACTAATATTCTGAAATTTACGCCTAATGATGCCATTAACGTATTCTGCACTATATATATTTTTTTCCTTTTCAACCCACTAATGATTGGCTCATTATGAACCAATCATTGACCCACTAATAATTGGCTCATCATGAACCAATCATTGATCCATGATTCAAATGGTTTTTTTTCTTTACTGTTCACGTGATTTTTCTGTTCATTTTTTTACATTCAATCTGCTTTCATTGTTATACACACATATATATATAATTTATTATATACTATTGTTATATGCACACATCTATGTGCAGAAATCAAGAAAATTAAAGGAGAAGAAAACTTACCTAGCAGTTCGTAAGCCGCAGAGAACCCTTCGCCCCCTTTTTTTTCTTTTCCTTATTTATTTTTTTGAATTATTTAAGTACTAAAAGTGATAGTTTTTACCCACATATTTAATTAAATATAGACTAAAGAGTATAGGGTCTTAAATAAATTATCATTTTAGCCCATAAACTATCGATTAATTAACTCAAGTTAAGCAAATATTCAAAATTTCCAAAAATGACCTTCCGGGTCATTACAGAAAGTGAGAGTTCATGGTGAACTCAGGCAGGTTTACATGTGACAACAAGATATAACTTGTAAGTAATAATTGTTATAAGTTTGATATAAGCAAATAAAATAGGAACCAAATTAGACCACTGCCTAAGAATTACAGTGAGGATGAAACAAGTTTACAAGATCTCAGGCCACCGAAATTAAACATACTAAATTAGTTAGATGACTATCTCTTAACATTATGAAAAGAAAAATGATATAGTCTTATGAAATGACTAACCCAAAGACAAATAAGCTAACCAAATCACGGATCTTGTCCAAACATCAAATAAAGTAAAGACCGACTAATCCATCAAGCAAAAATCATGGAAATAACACGAATAATGAAAGGTAGAAGGAAGCAAGCAAAGGGAGCTTATACTTGGACTACATATAGCAAGCAACTTATCTAAAAAAAATAGGCAAATAGAGAAATTTGACCTTATTTAAATAGACCAACTAATTCATAAATGAAACAACATAAAAGTTCATTAACTTTGCGGAATATTAGACATGGATAAGAGAGGGGATTAGCATTTTTGTAAATACCGATAGATGAACTCCAAATAGTTTTTAAACAAAAAAAACACAAATTATACTATACAAATTCAAAGGAGAGGTAAAATGAAGTATATGACATTAAAGTGAATCCTTAAAATTTTACACTAAATATTTTCAGAGAAAACAATACTAAGACAACAAGATAAAATTAAAGAGTAACTTCCATATTTTTGCGTCTTTGGGTAAGGAAAGAAGGCAAGAGCAAATGACATGCTTAATAATCTGCAACATACAAATTACTGATTTTACTCTTATCTTTGACTTTTATTAAATATATTTTTTGATGCGTAAAATAAAATAGCATCAAAAGAAGGATCTTTCGAGGTTAATAATTCAACGTGCAATGTGAAGTCATTCAACATAACCAAATCGACACAGAAGAAAGAAAATCGCAGTAAACTAGAAGACAAGAATTAGAGAGACTATAACTAAGCACATACTCATGAAACTTGTAACTCGATAGAGTGGTTATATCTATAGAAACTACAAAGAAGAACACATACACACCGAACCATCAATAAGCCAATTGCGACTATCAGAAAATAGCCATGTAACAAAACTCTCCAAAAATCAAACAAATCACACAGAGATGTAAATAGAAAATGAGAAGAAAACTAAAAAAGGAAAAAGTATTACCCTTTTCATTGCTGCTGAAATGGACAGTAGCGATCCTTCAAAACGAAAACTCGAATCTCTGATAAAAATGAGCGAAAATGATGCAAAAACAGAATAGGAAACTTGGCACTCCGTTGAAACCAAAATTTATTATCTTGGATCGTCTCACTATATCATTCTCTATATTGTTCTCTCTGCCTTCTCTCAAAAGAATTTTTTATTCCTAAAGACTTTTTTTTTCACTAAAACTCTTTGTAAAAAAAATTGTATTTCCCCCCTCCCCTCCCCCAATTTTTTTTATACGCAAAAATTAGGGTACAAAATTTGGAGGGAAAATGGTAGAATCGAGATTCCTCCAGTCAAATCTCAATTCAAAAATCTCTCCCCTAGGATGGGAGACTGGCTGGATATCCCAGATTATCCCAAAATCTAGCTAATATCCCAAAAGATGGAAGGGACGAGGACGAGTGTGATCAATCTCTCATCCTTGCAATCCGATGTGTCGCACATCTTCACGTGTAAGGACGAGCAATGTTCCGACTTTGCTTCTCTGACGAACTCGTACGGAAACGAAAAAGGGAAAAGGGGAAAATGGCGACGCCATTCGCATCGCGTTTGGCTCAAGGTGAGAAATTGTGGGTATAACCCCCTCCGCGCGTGACAGAGGTGGAGACATAATTGTCTGCACACTCCATTTCCCTGGGTTCTTCACGCGTGAGTGAGAGAACGCAAAAGTTAAAGAGGGTCGATTTCTAAATGGGTATTGGAATCGGGTAGGATGGTATAAGAGTGTGGGCTAGCTATGGGAATTGGGCTGGTAATTTTTAGAATTGGGTTAGCTGATTTGGGCTGGGAATTGGGGTGAAATTTTGTACAAAAAAACTACCCAAATTGGTTTATCCAAAAGGATTAAGACTATATAAGGTTAATTGGTAATAAGACAAGATAAATTAGTAAAAAATAATTAAAAAAGCTTCTCAATGTAATAAAATAATCGGCATAACTATAAAACAATTACTTCAAACAAAATTTCAACTAATACATAACCAAACTAATCATTAAAATATTTAAACAAAAGAAAATAGATGTTGAGAGTCATAACGCGTATTGACTTCTTTTTGTTAGATGTTGCGTCTTCAGGATAACTTCCAGTTTCTAAATACTTCTTTATATAAAATTACCATTGCAAATCGTCTGGTTCTGCTTCAACATGGGAACAATGGACTGGATGTTCTTTCAGCTCTATTTCCAAGTGATCAATATAATTAGTATCTGGATGCTTAATCATTGAAGAAATTGTTGCAAGAGCATCATCCAACTCATTATGTATTCTGGGGTATGTCTGAACTCGATCTTATGAAATCTTTTGAAAAATTTCTATACATAATGCACATAAGGTATAATATTTGTGTTCTTCACAACCCATTCTACTAGAACTTGATGAATCAACAAGTCTGAATCTCCAATAACCAGCAATTCGTGGACATTCATGTCAATGACCAATTTCAAACCAAGAATAAAGGCCTCATGTTCAGTCATGTTGTTTATGCAATTAAATCGGATCTTAGATGCCATGGGATAGTGTTGACCAGATTCTGACACTATGACCGCTCCAATACCTTTACCTTGGTTATTTGCTGCTCCATCAAAGAATAATCGCCAGCCTGGATATATTTTAGAAATATCTTCACCCACAAACGATACTTCTTCATCGTGGATATAATTCTTGAGCGGTTTATACTCTTCATCAACACGATTTTCTACAAGATGATCAGCCAAGGCCTGTTCCTTTATCGCCTTCTGAGACACTTACACAATATCAAATTCACACAACAACATTTTCCACATAGCTAAATTTCTAGTCGGCATCGCCTTCTGGAAAATATACTTCAGCGGGTCTATTCTGGAAATTAGGTATGTAGTATAAGAAGAAAAATAATGTCTCAACTTCTAGGAAAGCCAAGTCAAAGCCCAACATGTTCTCTCCAATAGGGTTTAGCGGGACTCGTATGGAGTAAACTTCTTGCTTATGTAACATTTAACTATTTCCTTCTTTCATGTATCATTGTGTTGACCAAGTACGCATCCGAATACATTATCTGAGACGAACAAATTTAGTAACAATGGACTCCCTTCTCACAGAGAAACCAATGTCGGTGGATTGGACAAATAGTTCTTAATAGCATCAAAAGTAGTCTGAAACTCTTCAGTCCACTTTGTCAAAGCGTCCTTCTTCAACAACTTCAATATACGCTCACACACCACATTTAATTTATCTATGAATCAACTGATGTAGTTCAACCTCAGTAAGAAACTCATCACCTCCTTCTTAGTATTCGGAGGAGGTAACTCTAAAAATTGCCTTAATCTTGGAAGTATCGAGAACGATACCCCTTTTACTGACTATGAACAACAAGAACTCGCCGCCTAGCAATCCAATAGCACATTTGGTGGGATTTAACTTCAAGTTATACCGATGCAGACAATCAAAGAACTTCTTCAAATTTGTCAGGTGGTCTGAACTCTCGCGGGACTTGATTATTACATCATCCACATACATCTAAATCTCCATATGAATCATGTCATGAAATATGGTCATCATAACCCTCATGTAGTTAGCACCGACATTCTTCAGGCCAAATGGCATCACATTGTAATAATATACACCCCAAGGTGTAATAAAAGCTCTCTTTTCTACATTTTCCCTCGTCCATCAAAACGTGATGATAGCCTGTGTAACAATAAACAAATGATTGCATTTCATTCTTAGCACACTTATCAATAAAAATATGAAGGTTCTGCAATGGAAAATTATCCTTAGGACTGGCTTTATTGATTTTATTGTAGTCGACACAAATTCTAATCTTCCCTTCTTTTGTGGCGACCGGAACAACATTGGCCAACCAAGTCGGGTAATGCATTACTTACACCAATGCAGAATTGATCTTCTTTGTGATATTTTCCTTGATCTCTAAACTCAATTCAAGCTTGAACTTCCGAGCCTTCTTCTTCCCCAGACTAAACCCTAGATTAATCAGCAATTTGTGAGACATGACATTGATACTCAACCCTTGCATGTCGTGAACTTACCAGACAAACACATTAAGGTACTCGATAAGTAAATGAATCAGGCCCTTTCTTTGATCTTCATTCAAGTGAACGCTAATCTTGACTTTTTTTGACACACTCTTGGTATCCAAGATTTACGCTTCCAATTTCTTCTAAATTCGGTTTATGCTTATTTTCGAAATGCAGAAACTCTTCACCAAGATATTATGGTGCCTCAGTTTCTTCTTCGTATTTATCAACCTCGTCATCACCTACCTCATTCTGTTCATTCAGCTCGTGACATGGCATGACATTGGATGGTTTAAAAATTACAATACTGAAATAATAAATAGAAAAAGTTAGAAAAGCAAAGTATAGTAGATGAGTAAATAAACAAATTTTCAATAAAAGAGGCTTTCATTCAAATTGGGAAATAATTCAAACTTTGGCTACGGAAAAAAGCAATGTTGCCTTTTTCAAACATCACAGGGGAATTTTAAAATTCAAGGAATTAAGGAAAATAAAAAATGGTGGTACTCGTGACTCTTCCGGACTACCACCGATTCAAATATACATAAATGATGCCCTTCTACCAAGGAATTCGGGGAATCATAATTGACATGGAGGTCAAATTCTACAGCATCTCTCTAGGATCAGCATGATGGATACCAAATAGCTCTACCTCCTCCTCAATAACAGCAGTGATCTCCTTGAAATGGCCACAGATTCCTTCCCAAGGTCGTCAAGGTTGGCATACTCACGGACTGGAATGATTGATATAGATGAGGGATTGGCGTAGCCAATGCTTGGTCACTGCTCTTATTCATCTTCATATGATCATCTATGAGGGTGTACCCCAAACCGTATCTAGCTCCTTTGACGGGGACTGGAATAGGCTCAATAGTCCCTTGAGAATTCCTTCCCAATCCAAAACCTGTTTCGAACACATTCTGCAACAGCACAGTGGCTATCATCTTGCACACTGTAGGCATAGGAGTTTGTAGGGACAAATCATCACCGGTGGCATTTACCAGCTCCACCATGTAGAAATCAGTGCCTCGCGAAACTTCATCAATATAAGGCGTCTATCTACAGGATGACTCCCTTTTCCGTGAATAACCAATTATTTGTCCTTCCAAACGAGTTTCATTATCTAATGAAGAGTAGAAGGCACAACTCCAGCCATATGGATGTAAGGCCTTCCCTGAAGAAGGTTATAGTTGGTATCGATGTCTAAGACTTGAAACAGTGCGCTGAATTCTACTAGACCTATTTGGATGATCAAATTCACTGCTCCCAACGTATCTATCTGTTCTCCGTCGAAGGCTCTTACATTAACTTGGTTTTGTTCCAGCTTCCCCAAGTCAAACCTTAGCTGCCTAAGTCTCGACAACGGGCAAATGTTCAGACCAGATCAATCATCTACCAAGACACGGTTTATGACCTTTTCGCAGTGATGTGCAATTCCTTGCTGTGACCTTTCCTCAAAAGTCAACTCATCGTCACAAAAGCTAATCTGATGCCCCCGGATAACTTGATTGATCATAGAAGCCACATTATCGTTGCTTGTACCACGGGCACATATGTATCATAAAAAGCCTTCAATAAATATCTGTGCAATTGGTATCACATCAGCAAGGCCTACACGAAAATCTGGGCTGGAATCTTCTCCAAATGTTTAACAATAGAATAATCTTTTCGCTGCATCTTTCTCCAAAATTACTCTACTTCGCCTTCACTTATCAACCTTTTACCTTGATCTTTTTTTGTCATCCAAGAGCCATCTCTTCGGGAGTGTAACACCTCCCAGAATAGGTCATACCCTGAGCAGCATCAATTTCAATAACAAATTTTGGCCTGACAAGAGTCTCTGATGGCACCAAGGCAACAGCCTTTGCGGGTGTCAGGATCATGAATTCTTTTTTCTCCTTGACATTCAATGAGGCCACGACCTTTTCTAACTCCTCATGAATAAATGGATATATCATCTTTGTCACACACCACTCATCATCTGTCTCTATCATATTAATATTGTCGCCTCAGTGATTCGGCAAAGGGTTGGTGTTGACATTAGGCACGGCTGGTTGTAAAGAGACCACCTTTCTGTTTATCAGGTCTGAATTTTGTGCTTGAGGTTGATACAGTCCTCCGTATCATATCCAATACTGTTGGAATGATAAGCACACCTTTGATCAGACTTGTATAATTTAGAACTTGTACCTATCGGTTAGCGCCTCACTGCATGGATATATCCGGTCGTAGCTAGTCACTAGTACAACTTTGTTCGACTTTTAGTGAGTGTTGTAAAGTTCTGGGGAGGCCTCTTCTTGAATCTAGGTCAAGGTGGATCATAACTGCCTTTTGGAGGAGGCATCAGGTTATAATTTCTATAATTGAAATGGGGAGCTTGAAATCTGGGATAGGGATTAGTTTTGTAGTTTGGCGATGGATCTTGGGAATTAGAGGGGGATTTTTGTATAGTGGAGCTTGGAATTGATAAACAGGGGGGGTGCTCTGCAGCTCGACTGCATATTGGCACAGTTGGGAGCGATATTTTGGTAGTGAGGGGGTGGAATTTTGTAAAGCGGGGAAGGATTTTTATATACGGGGGATGGACATCGGTAATTTGGAGAGGGGGCATTTTGATAGGTGGAGGTAGTATTTTTATAGACTGGAGAAGGATTATTTGGATGAATAGCCTGCGTGTAGCAAGCTTGGTAGGAGTTAAAAGAAAGTCGGGGATGACTTTGGGAGGATGACGATCTTCTAGGAATTTTCTTCCCCTCATATGAGACAACAGTAATTTCTTCTCTTTTTTTTAACAATCCCAACGATCCGGGCGATGCGGCAAAACAGGCTATTTTCCCTGTTTTTAAACCATCTTTGATTGTCTCACAAACATTGACTATCTCAACGAATTTTCCTCCAACGAGCAACATGATTCTATAATAAAAATTCAAGATCTTGCACCCACACAAACACTTCCACTATTTCTTTCTCAGACATAGGCAGCCTTACCCTGGCTGATTCCTATCTCCACCTATAGGCAAACACTCTGTAGCTCTCAGTGGATTTCTGCTTCATCTTTTCAAAAAGAGTATCGATCATGAACAATTTCCACATTGTAAGCAAACAGATCAATAAAATCTTTGGCCAGGGCATTCCAGCTGGGCCATTGCCTGGTTTCGTGGGAGGTGAATCATTCCAAAGCCTCCCCGCACAGACTTTGGCTGAAAAGCCGTATGAACAAAGCTTCATCCCTACCAACTCCCACGAGTTGATCGCAGTAGGATTGTAGATGAGCCATAGGATTTTCCACTCCTCCAAAAGTATCAAACTTGGGGATTTTTAACCTTCTTGAATGTCCAGATTTGGATAAATGCACAAATCTTCATAATTAGAACGGTGATATCAGGGACACATTGGAGCTCTATCATGGCTTTCTTGATCTCTTCTTTTATTTCCACCTTTTCCTCTTCCTTTGCCCTATTTTTCTTTCATGTTCATTGTAATGGTCCAACTCAGAACAATGCACATCCTTCTCAGTTAAGACGGGAATCTAGAAAGTTGTTCTTTTAGGTAGGGGTGGAGCCACGGAAGGACTTTGGGCATTCTGGGTGGTTTGGTAGTTTTGTGGATAAGTCTAAGCATTGGTATCTTGATTTTGGTGGTGGTGAGAAGTCTGAGGGTTTAATGCATTTTGGTTTTGGCTTGTATTCTTGTTTTGAGGCGGTGAAGCAGTTTGATGATGCGTAGTTTTAGGATGGGGAGGCATTTAGGGGTGGTTGTTTTTGAGGAGGAGGCATTTGGCAAGAAGTCGAAGCATATTGGGGTTTTGAGCGGTTAGTTCTATGATAGATGGATTCTGAGCAGGTGTAGATGGCTGATTCTGAGCCGAATCCATGGTTGAAGAAGGGAAATAGAGAGGAGGTCTCCCATCTGCAGTGTTAGCAGCAAAACCTAGTGGTAGGAAGATCCTTTCTCCTTTGTATCTCCACCCTCATTTCCACAATCTATTGCATAAGTTGAAAAATCAATTCTTTCTGGTCCGCTATGGTGGGTTGAGCCACCACAACGCCAGTGAGACTTACTTCTTCATTGTTATTTCCCTTGCAGTTTTCCTTTTTCTAAATCTTGTCTGGGAAAGAAATATGTGCGACCTTTGGTTCTGGTGAAATAGGGATGATCTGTCAGCTTAATCGACACAGATCTGTTTAAAAGTACCTGAGAAGGAAAACAACTCAAAGGCAGATTTGTCAGTTTAGATTCAGAAAACAAAATGCATAATATCACATAGAGAGTAGATTAACACACAAGTTTATTTGTTTGAGGATATCTTTCACCCACGAGTAAGGACGGAAAAAAGTTTTTAAAAGGAGTTTGCTTGTTTTAGATTGACACTATATTAGAACGGCTAAATCACGTTGAGCTAAAGTCTTCTTTCGGCTTCTCATTGCCATCTGTTGATCTTGTGTTTATATCTTCTTTTAATATGAAGGGGGGAGAATGAAAATATTTAAAGATAGGGGCCGGGCCTGGGAAGGCTGCCTACGTATCTCAGAAGGAGAATTCAGGCCCAACGTAGTTCGAATACGAGAAAAAACATTGCTTTTCATTCATTCATTTTTGACGGTTACATGGAAATTGAAAGACAACAACAAAGCTAAAATGATGACTACATCTTAGTCATTCTTTTTCTCTATGTCATCTCAGCCACAGGGAACGAACTCAACTTGAAACATTCCCATGTTGATGAGGGATTTGACGTCGTGGCGGAAGTCAAGACAATTTTTAATGTTGTGGTTTGTGGCATTGTGATAGGGACAATGATTCCGAACATCGAACTGAAGAGAATATGACATGTCCATTTCTGTGTAGAAATAGGTGAAGACTCCATTCTAAACTAATTCTGAGTAGATTTCCATCATCGTTTTCTTGAAAGGCGTGAATGAGCAATGATAGAATATGGTCCTCTCTTTAACTAGTATGTCAAGCAGCGGTTCATCACATGAAAAGAGGACGTTTTCAGCCCAAGTGTTCATAGTATTTTCCATACTGAACAAATGATGGACTGCGTTCTTATACTCTATGCACTCTTCTATCGTATGACCTTTCTGGTTGGGATGACACTCACAAGTCTTGTTGCGGTGTCCTGATCCCACATGAGAGGATGCTCTTCCGAAGGGCCCCAACATACGTCTAGATCGATAATACTCGAAAATGAGGGCACACAAAATAGTTTCTATCCTTTTTTGGCATTTCGATGGATATGCTTCGAGAGGACTTTTGTTGTCCCCTTTTGCCAAACGTCCTTCAAGAGAAGGTTTGAGAGAAAGTGCTTCCTCATAAAACTATCTTCGTCGATTTCCTCCTTGGGGCTCCCAGGAGGAAACAGTAAGTCATACAGGCGCTTTCCGAGCTGCTTTTGTGTGTAGATCCTCTCTTCTTCGCTTGGCTTAGTCTGGATACTCTTCCCTTTGTCATTAACGCTGATGTTGCCTTCTTTAGATAGTTAGTACGAATTTAGGACTTGGAGTATGAGAAGTGTTTTTATGGTGAGAAACTCAGGACTTAGAAAATTTTTGTCGAACATCTTGTAGTAGTGACTTGTGTATATATCTTCTGGAAGTTTCATGATAGGAGTGGGCCAATGATATCCTCATTAACAGAAACATAGCATATAAGTAGTTAAAATACACATACATTGCATCATAAATATACTGGGGACCTTTTTGTGCCAAGTATAGGCCTAGCGCATTCGAATGATGTACACATGAATTTAAACCGGATAATCAACCACCCCAAATTTCACAAAAATAATACTTAATGTTCACAGGGGAAATAAATGAACAAACTACAAAGACAAACCTATGCAACTGCCATTTAAATTTATGAAAGTGCAATAAATACAGACCCACGTAGAGGCTGAAAATGATAGAAATATAAATATTAAAACAGTATAGGGGCGAAATCCACTATGTTTTCCTTGATGGTCCTGAACCTTCGCTTCCTTCCTGAGTCTTGTATTGCTGAAACATATATCGTAGCATCAACAAGAATCCTTCACCCAGGCATCCTTTGTCTTCCCAACTTTTGTATCACATCCTCTCAATCTTATCTTTGACCCACAACAAAAACTCATCATGACCACATCTCAGTTTTCCACTTCTCGATTTGGTTTCTCAAGATTCTCTTGGTTCTCAACAAACCTGGCGTACATTTCTTAGGCTTCCTTTTTTACTTCTCTTAGTTCCACCACCGCTTTGAACTCTTGGTCTGTTACGCTGCGAAAACTGCGCGGGATTGGTGAGGAGATACTTTGTATGTTATCTCTCGCCAAACTTTGTAACCCTCATCATATCTGGCGTTAAATTGGCTTGGGACAATGGTGTCTTTATCCATCCGTTTGACACCTTTTCATTCCCTCAACATTGATGAAGCTTCGTTTACTCTGTCATCCCAAATATCATATTCATAGGCGCTATTTAGTACACCTCTTCGGGTGTAGTTTGCATCCTCTTGAACCATCACAAGACTCAAAAGGGTGCATAAGGGCAAATTCTCCAAATACCTAGTAGAGGAAGCACAAGCTATAAATGGCCCTCTAGAATGACATCTTCTCTCCATTCGTAAAAGATCTGAGCCCATGTTTCCCTAGTTCTCCGATTATCTATATTTGCCATGTACAACATGTCATTCAAATCTCTAGGGTTTTCTAGTTATCGAGAGTATGCAATCCTGAGTCCCAGCCCCCTTTTCCAAGTGACTCAGCATCCACAACTATAGGAGTAGGTTGCACCCTTGGATGTATCGATGCCCCTCTTTACAAGTTCCCAGTGCTCGGTACATGTCAGAAAATATGACCGGGGCAAGTTTCATGAGTGTTGATGCGCAGACTTGGGCCATGTGGGAAGACTATCATTCCCAATAACGCTATGACAAATGCTAGAGGACGAATTTCATTTCATTCTTTGTAGGAGACCCTGAACTCTTGTTATAAGTGGCCTAGAAGCTTGCGTGCCCAAATCTTACATAAATGTCTCCGAATAATATGTGGGATACCGGGCAATAGTAGCAAAATCTTTCCCCAAATTGAGCTAGTTTGCGATATTTTCTATGGAAGGTTTATTAGGGATGAAAATATCCTCTTGTTTTCTTGCCTTTCTTTCTATCCTGGTACCCACTGTGTCGATGCAATCTCGGATCTCCTCGATAGTCAGGGTAATCTCCGCGATTCCAAATCAGAATACCGTTCTTTCACTATCTCAATACCCTATGAGGACCTTAATCAGTTCCAGCAAATCGTTCATGTTGATCAACTCGATTAGTGCACCCACATATTTGTTGAGGGTTCTTCTATGATCCCGATCGAGATCATTGTACCACATTTTGAGTTGAAGTGGTTCTTCTATAATCATGTCAAACTTTGTGAATCTGTCCATACCTACAAAACAAAAACTAGTTAAGTTTACCCACCCCACATTGGCATCCACACTTACATCATTCAAATGTCAAGATAAATGATGTGTCGTGAGGTGGGAGACATTGTACGCGGTTTTGGCTGTTTCAACCAATGAACTTTATACGCCATGGGTATTAAGCCATCTTAGCTAATACTCAAGTTTGGTTTTAGTTTTGCTTTATCATAGGATTACTAGAATCTGTTTCAAAGTGATGGTTACCCGAGTCGGACAGACAACGGGGTGAAGTTATCAAACGACGTTGGATGAACGCATTCCAACTATTTTTTTGATACTTTTAAATGAAACTTTTGTATATTTATGAAAGAAGCCGTGGAAAGCCACATAACTTCCATTTTCCTAATGCAAACTATTTGCCATTTGTCAGAAGCATGCTATGAAAATGCATGAATACTTCAATAATACGTTAAAGTGAACAAATAAGCAATTATACCACATAGCCAAATAAAGTAGTTTTAAGGTTAGAAACCTCCAAATCCCCAAAGGAGTCGTCAGTTCTTATTTATCTAAAGTTTTTGGAAAAATAATATCTTATAAGTTTTTGACTTTGTTAGAGTTGCTACTTAATTTTTAAAGAAAAAAAAACTTAGTTTTCAAAAGACTTAAACAGAAAAATTGTTTTGAAAACTTTAAAGGGGTTCGGGGATTCCTATTTATATTTTAGGAAGGTCTTATGGCACCTAAAATATTCACTAACTCTTAAAATATGCAACAACTAAGCTTGTTTGGCTAAAAGTTCGTTTAACTATTGAGTTGAAAATTTAGTACTTGTTTAAAAATGGAACACTAGCCTATCTTTGAAGTTAAAATAATTAACTCGCGAAATTTATTTAAGTCATTTTTAAGTTTATTAGAAGGCGATTATTTAGTTTAAATAATTTAAATATAGTGGCGTCTTGCGGGGATTTGGTGTTTTTAAATTTAAAACTACCCACAAATAAAAGCAAATAAATGAAAATAAGAGAGCGAGAGAGAGAGAGAGAGAGAGGGGTAAAAATTAGGGTTATCTGTCTGTCTTGACCGGTATTTGGATCCATTTTGTTTTGGGTTTTCAAGCCCATTTAGTTTGTACTTGTCCTAAACTAACAAAAAAATATTATACAATAAACTAAAAAAAGGGGCTTAGGCCCAAAACAACAAAATACAAATTTTTGGCAAAATAAATTTTAGGCTCTTTTGGACTAATTTCTTCAACTTCTGCCACTTAAAATTCCTTCACTTGAATGCATGTACTTCGTTTTGGAAGGCTAACTCGATAAAGGGAGTTGAGCCTTTACGGCTCTATCTCGAAATACGAAAGTAGGAAAGTGAGAGTTCATGGTGAACTCAGGCAGGTTTACATGTGACAAGAAGATATAACTTGTAAGTAGTCATTCTTAAAAATTTGATATAAGCAAATAAAATAGGAGCCAAAATAGACCACTACCCAAGCATTACAGTGAGGATGAACAAGTTTAGAAGATCTCAGGCCACCGAATTCAAACATACTAAATTAGTTAGATGACAATCTCATAACAGTATGAAAATAAAAATGATATAGTCTTATGAAATGACTAACCCAAAGCCAAAATAAGCAAACCAAATCACGGATCTTGACCAAACATCGAATATACTAAAGGCCGATTAATCCATCAAGAGAATATCATGGACATAACACGAATGACGAAAGATAGAAGAAAGCAAGCAAAGGGAGCTTATATTTGGAATACAGATAGCAAGCAATTTAACTAAACAAAATAGGAAAATATAGAAATTTGACCTAATTTAAATAGACCAACAAATTCATAAACAAAACAACATAAAAGTTCATTAACAAGGCGGTATCTTCAGACATAGATAAGAGAGGGTTTTAGAAATTTTTTTAAAAACCGATAGACAAACAAAAAAATAAACATATTATACTCTACACATTCAAACAAGAGGGGAAAATGGATTATATGACATTAAAGTGAAACCTTAAAAATTTTACACTAAACATTTTAAAAGAAAACAGTACTAAGAGTACAAGATGAAATTAAAGAGTAACTTCCATATATTCACGACTTTGGGTAAGGAAACAAAGCAAGAGAAAATGACATGCTTAAAAATATGCAACATACAAATTATTGTTTTACTCTTATCTTTGACTTTTATTAAATATATTTTTTCATGCGTAAAATAAAATATCATCAAAAGAAGGAGCTTTCGAGGTTAATAATTCAACATGCGACGAGAAGAGATTCGACATAACCAAATCGACACACGGGAAAGAAAATCGCAGTAAACTCGTCGACAAGAATTAGAGAGACAATAACTAAGCACATACTCATGAAACTTGCAACTCCATAGTGTGGCTAAATCTATCGAAACTATAAAGAATAACACATACACACCGAACCGTCAACATGCCAATTGCGATTATCAAAAAATAGTCATGTAACAAAGCTCTCCCAACATCAAACAAATCACACAGAGATGCAAATAGAGAATGAGAAGAAAACTCAAAAAGTAATAAGTATTACACTTTTCGATGCAGCTTAACTGGACAGTAGCGA
Source organism: Solanum peruvianum (assembly GCA_027705065.1). Taxonomy (NCBI): domain Eukaryota; kingdom Viridiplantae; phylum Streptophyta; class Magnoliopsida; order Solanales; family Solanaceae; genus Solanum; species Solanum peruvianum. Next base: position 13,084,275 of record JAKWJD010001762.1, on the reverse strand, counting down.
GAAGAAAATGACGTCTTCACCACGAAAACTCAAATCTCTTATGGACCTGAGCGAAAATGATGCAAAAATAGAATAGGAAACTTGGCACTCTAATGAAATTAAAATTCGTTATCTTGAATCGTCTCACTATATACTTCTCTATATTGTTCTCTCTGCCTTCTATCAAAAGAATTTTTGTTCCTAAAGACTTTTTTTCATCACTAAAACTCTTTGTAAAAAAAAATTGTATCTCCACCCCCCCCCCTCTTTTAGAAGGGAAAAGGTAACTTTTATACCCAGAAATTAGTGTTACGAAATTTGGAGGGAAAAGGGTAGAATCGAGATTCCTCCACACAAATCTCAATTTAAAAATCTCACCACCGGGATGGGAGACAGGCTGGATATCCCAAATTATCCCAGAATCTGGATAAAATCCCAAAAGATGAACATGATGCAGATAAGTGTTATCAACCTCCCGTCCTTGGAGTCCAACGTGTCGCACATCCGCACGAGTAAGTACGAACAAGGACTAACAAGGTTCAGGCTTTTTTTCTCTGGAAAACTCGTACGGAAACGAAAAAAAGGGATGGGGAAAAGGGCGTTGTGATTCGCATCGAGTTTGGATCAAGGTATGAAATTCTGGGTCTAATACCCCCCGCGCGTGATGGAGGTTGATACATACTGGACTGCACACTCCATTCCCCTGGGTTCTTCAAGCGTGAGGGAGACAAAGGAAAAATTAAAGAGGGTCGATTTCTAAATGGGTATTGGAATCGGGTCAGATGGTATAAGGGTGTGGGCTGGATATAAGAATTGGACTTGTAATTTTAAGAATTTATTCAGCTGATTTGGGATGGGAATCGGGGTCAAATTTTGTATCGATAAATGACCCAAATTGGTTTATCCCCAAAAGGATTAAGACTATATAGGGTTATTTGGTTATTAGACAAGATGAATTAGTACAAATTAATTAAACAAGCTTCTTAACACAATAAAATAAATCAACGTAACTACAAAATAATTAGTTCAAACAAAATGTAAACTAATATATAACAAAACTAATCATTAAAATGTTCAAACAAAGGAAAATAAAAAAAAATTTGAGACAAAATTAGATTAATTATAAAATAAACTAATCGTATACGTAATTATACAAATAAAATATATTATGAAATTAATTTAACATAACTTAAAGATTTTAAACTTTATAAAATCTAATTATTTTAAATTGATTGGAATTAGGAAGCTTTCTAATTAACTCATATTGTCAAGTGTCAAAATTTGGCGTCAACAGTCTACATAATCAACCATCTTCCCTAACTAGAGTCATTCTTAAGACTTATCTATGTAAGATATGAAGTGACCATTTCCATGCCCCCTTCACACCTTAACTAGACAACCCTTAACTACTTTAAATAAGTACTTATTCACTTAACATACTTTCTTAACTTATGTCATTACTTCCCTCAGTTCATTTGAGAGACTTTCATCACATAAGGACATTCAAATAATGGTCTTGGACAAGACCTAGGGACTCTTACTAACATCTTCAAAGCCTATTGTGGAATATCTAGATAGCATCCATACCATTACCTAGACTTCAAGAGTTTCTCTTATGCTATAAGGTATCCCGCATGATGAGAATAGGCAATAACAGACATACACCATGGTAGCAAAGCATGGAATCCGGATTTCTAACGTACTCCGATGAGGGTTTTCTACTTGCAATGGTAGAACTTTGACACATACCATGTAGGTACATGGTTAAGGAATATGAAGTGCGTGATTCGTACTCTAGCCTCATCTTTTAACTAGAGCTACTTCCCTTACCATACTCACTCGGTTCTAGACTTTGTTCTTATAGAGTAATTTACATTAAAGGTTCATATAAAGGGGTTCCATATCAAGTTCATAACCCAATTAGGTTTACCATACCAACGAGATCCTCTAGGGATCCATACAATGGAGACAAGAAGCTCATAATGACTATTCTAAGGTTTGATATGATGGGTTCCAGCCAACCAACCTTAAGTCTATCATTCCTTTACTTGAGGATACCATTATGTTTTTCGACTTCAATATTCATAACCTTACCACTAGGTTAAAGATTTCATATAAAACACCCTCTTAACATCCTTCAAGGTCTCTTGTCATTCATACATACCAGACTAAGAGGCTTTAGCATGAAGTCAAGACACTTCATATTTACATTCATACATACATCAGGTAAGGGACACAAGTCAACAAAGACAAGACACAACATACTTCACCTTAACACATTTACATATCATTCTAAAAACACATCAGAATAACCATTACAATCTTTAAGTCATCCTATACACTACCATATCATCATCAATACAACCATCATAGACTAATATAGTCAAGTAGGAATAATAATCTAGCCACTCTAAGACTACACTCACTAAGAAATAGTCTAACATGATCACCTAATGTCCATAGAAGAAACACATACTTTTACATTAATCACAAGTAGCTACATATGATCATTCTGCACATAAACAACTACAGAAAGCATCTAATTCTTCAACTAGTCCCGACAACGCCATGATCATCATAATACATAAACTAACACTGACAAGGCCATATCAATTCACATATCACCGCAACTATAAGTGGACCATAGAATCAAAATGATAATACAAAACTATACATAATATTAATAGAGTTAGGGAGCATACAACCCATTCCATCTCACCAGTTCAATCCAAAGCTAAATCATCTCATTCAATACCATAAGGCCCTTACCCATGGCCATAAACATCAATTCAATACATAAACTATAATACTCAATGAATCTAGGTCAATTAAATATAAATTAATCAATCTAAGAAAACCTATGCATCAATGAATACTATCCTTACATTATTCAACAGCCCATAGAAAACTACACTAGAAATCATAAGCATTAAGTCAATATCAATTAAATAAGCTAACATTCAATAGATATAAGAATATAAAATACTCAATTGACCAAATTGAAACAGACTATAAAACATAAAATCATAATCTATACATGAATCAAAACACCATTACAATCTACGAACAATCTACGCATCAATTCATTGACATCAAAGCACGATCACATAACTCATATTTTAGTCAAATTGAGATATTTGAGAGGGTAAAGGGTTCATGGAGAATTTCATATGAAAAAATCGATTATACATCTATAATATATATATCTTAATATTTGAAAACCTTTCATGCAAGAACCCAAGACTTAGAGTAGAAATTGGACTTTTTCATCTTTTTGAAATCTTTGGAAATCATCTTTAAATTGACTATAAGGTGATAGAAACCATTATATGAAGAACTACCATACCTTATTAGAATAATCCAATGATAATTGAAGAAGTAACTCCATTGAAGATCCATGTTCAAGCTCTATCTTTACCCTGAGATCTCATCGAGGCTTTAGATGAAACTTTGGGAGGGAATGTGTTTTAATTTAGGTGCTAGGGTTTAAATGAGAATTTAATGAATTATATACTCTTAAAATACCCATAAACACCCAAAACAGCTGTCGTCCTATTTTATAAGACTTGGGGTGAATTTCCCCAAAACCCTAAGCCTTTGGCAGTTTACATAGAACCATTGACGCCAACATCGATGGTCCATGGGTCAGACCACGCCCCATCGATGGGGTCTCGTTGGTTGCTTCTGCAATTCCTCCACCTGCAGACTTGCAGGATCCATCATAACCCCAAGTTGATGAGCCATTGTTCCATTGATTGGCCGTTGTTTGGGTCGTCATTGGGCACTGCATGCAAGCTGCCATGCAACTTCAAGTCTTGAATTAGGGTCCTCCTCTGGGCCCTTGTGGGTCCTACGTGGAGTAGTACCCGGAGTTAAACCTCTAAAACGTATGTCTAGATAATAGGAACATTTCCACACAATTTTAACATCAAACAAGCCACGCAACATGCTAAAACATATCCAAACTCACAAAGACGTCGAAAGTTTAACTTTCGAACGTCACCCGACGTTCTTGGACTTTTGACATCAAAATGTCACTAAACTTGACACACTGCCTAAGTACACCATAATAAATCCTTTAAGGACCTCATAACCTCATGAATCACACATAAACACATATGAGCACATAGGTGTCTTAGTCGTCAAACGTCTTGGTCGTCCCTTGACGTTTGACTTCCAATGCACCAAAACTCTTAGAAATTGCCTCTAACGCATAATAT